>JZKD02S2275626.1:163195-183613 GCA_000966675.3 Picea glauca
TCTTATGTATGTGTGTGCAACATGCCAATCTAATACTTGATTAGCTAGAGTATCTGTCATTTAATTTAATCTCCTATGAACATGGATATATGTAATGTAATCAAATTAACGTTCTAAGAGACATACCCTAAGGAAGCATCGGTGTAAAGTAGGATCATAAACATGGTAAAATCCATTTAACTGGGACACAACTAGCTGATCATATAAGTAGACCCGGAGGTGAGAGATGCCATGCGATAAAGCATCATGAAGAAAATCTATCACTACACTATACGTGACGACATTGTTTGTGGTGTCACCTAAGAAAATAGAAACTGGCCTTGAGGCGTGAAAATCACCCAAGATGTGGAAGCAAGCCTCCGAGTGTGTCAACTAGTGTCATCCGTGAACCCAAAGAATACCTTTGATTCCCTTGACATATACCACAGTGAAAAACATGACATAAATAATGACATGTCCATAAAACCAAAAAGACAAAAAAAAATGTATCAGAACTATACATATGTACAAGAAGTCACCCAAGCGACCAACCTAAGAGTAGTACTTCTTGAGGTAGAGCCCATTTCTAAGATCTACCAAGGCATTTCCCTCAAAGTCAACCATACGATAAGAGCCATTCTTCAAGACTTATTTCACGGTGAAAGGTCTAAACCACATGGGTTTGAATTTTCCTTCCCCCAGGGGATCCTTGTTTTGGTCGTAGACCAGGACAAGGTCGCCTTCGGAGAAAATATGAGGATGAACGAACCGATCATATTGACACTTGACTCATTTCTTGTGAGCCTCGTTGGCCAAGTTTGCATCACGACGTTTCTCATCGAGATGCTCGAGATATAATAGGTGATCCTCAAGCGGTGAAGTGTTAGGCAGTAACTCTACTACCAACTTTAAAGACGTGATCTGGAACTCAATAGGAAATATTGCTTCTAGCCCGAAAATGAGTTGAAAAGGTGAGAAAATAGTGACAGTATTTGCAGACGTTTGGTAGGCCCATAACACTGAGTACAACATCAATTTTCAATTTGACTTGGCAGAATTGATCATTCGTTGAAGAATAGTCTTAACGGACTTATTCACATCTTTCGCCTGACCATTCACTTGGGGGTAGTAGGGTGATGAATGTTCTTGACTCAACCCAAGCTTTGATGTTAACTCATACATCATTTTGTTCTGGAAGTACAATCTCCTTCGGGATGCCAAACCTTGCTACTATGTGGTTAAAATGAAGAGAGTCATTGTTTCGCCATCATTGTTGAATGTTGGCATAGCCTCAACCCACTTTGTGAAGTAGTCTATCGCTATGATGATATAACAATTCCCCCTGGCTGAAGCTAGGTGAAATGTAGCAAAATCAATCCCCCACTTATTGAAGGGACCAACGACGATGACGGGAAACATTGGAGCAGGATGTGCCCACATATTCTGAGAGAAGATATGACACAGGTGGCACTTCTTTACCAACTCAACGCAATCCTTGATTAATGTAGGCCAAAAGTAACCAGATCATAGAATATTTTGGGTTGTTTCCAACCCAATCAAATGACCACCACATGATCCAGTGTGGTAGTCATTAAGAACGAGTTATGCTTCCTCGTGTATAAGGCAACGGAAAAGAATGAAATCTACACCTCGATGATACAAAGTGTCATCGAGTATGAGATAGTTTCGTTCCTGATGGAGAATTCGTCGACGCTCATCGCGAGAAGCAGAAGCATGGCACTTTAAAGTCTGAATATAGACTAGTATATCTCCATACCAAGGATCCGAAGATGTGATCAGAAAAAGATCGCCTTTAATAGGTGATTCTTCAACTGTAACATCACTTGATTCGACCAAAAGTTCTGAAATGAGTTCCACAAATACCAACGACTTTTTTTATTTCACGGAAACAAAATCCAAGTAAAATTCCTAGAGGATTACAATCCATTTGTTGATCTTTCCGCCAATGACCTATCATGTCAACACATATTGAAATGGATTCACAACAAAAATTACGGTGGTGTTGCGAAGCATAATATAATGAAAAAACTGTTGAACAACATGCATTGTTGCCAACGCAAGATTCTCAACATGGGAATAGTTGAGTTCTGACCCAACCAAGCCTCGGCTCAGGTAATAAATCACGTGCTCTTCAAGAAGATCATCCTCTTGAACCAAGGCCATCTTGATGGTCAACTCTGCAGTGATCAAGTACAATAAGAAATATTTATTATAATTGGGAGGCTGGAGCAGAGGGGAAAATGTAAGGGAACATTTCAAAGCTTCAAAATAGCGTTGAGTGGCTTCGTCCCAATAGAAAGGGACTCCCTTTTTCAATAAATGCATGAACCCTTTCGTGATATCCACATAGTTTTTGATAAAATGCCGAAGAAAGTTTGCTTTCCCTTGTAATATTTGAAGTTGGGGTATTGTGCATGGGGGAGGTAATTGAAATATCGCCTCAACCTGAAGAGGACCGACCATGATCCCTATTGTCGAAACTATGAAACCTAAGAGATGACCTGATGTCACGCAAAAACTGCACTTGTTAGGATTCAAGTGAATCTGATAGTAGAGGCATCATTCAAATATTAGTCAGAGGTGTGTGGGATGATCAGATCTCTTGCGAGAGTGTGATTATAGATCATCAAGATCAGCCACGAATATATGTCTAAGGTCATGGAAAGAAAAAATCATGGCCCACTGAAAAGTGGCTCTAGCATTTTTCAGGCCAACAAGCATCTTACGATAAGAAAATGTGTCCCACAGACAGATAAAAGTTGTTTTATGTTGGTCTTCGGGTTTGATCTGAATCTAGTTATATCCCAAAAAAACATCCATGAATGAAAAGACCTCACAGCCTGCACATTCATCGAAGATCTGATCAATGAATGGGGTGGGGAAATTATTCTTTGAACATGTCTTGTTCAAGTCACGAAATTCCATGCACACATGAATCGTACCCTATTTTTTGTTAACCGAAATGAGATTTGACACCCATTGTGTCCGCTGTACGGGGTAGATGAAACTGGATTTAAGCAGTTTCTCTACTTCATCCTTAATAGTTGTCACTTTCTAAGGATTCACTGAACGAATCTTTTGTCAAATCAGCTCAGCATCAGGATAAGTCGTTATCTCATGTTCAATGATTCTTGGATCAATTCCTGGCATTTCCTTGTAAGACTAGGAAAAAATGTCACAGAATTCCTTAAATAAGTCTGTATAAATTTGAATCTCTTCGGGGGAGAAGTCCACTCCGATGAATACATGCTCCACAACACTAGGGGTTCTGGAGATATTTATAGGGATCATTTTAGTGATACTCGTCATATTACCCTCGGCATAAATTGCATGTGTAGCTAGAGGATTAATAGGAAAAGACCTATCTTCAGTCATAGTCAACACAAATTCACCTGCCTCTATTCTTCTTAACTCCAGGAGGAAATAAGATATGTGATGGAGATCATCCTAGGGTCTATCCATACCAGTCAATGCCTCAAGAATCGCCTAATCTGAGGGAAATACCAAGTCTACATAATCTATAGTGGAGAGGGAACCTTGAGCCCAAATAGGCTCGATAACTGGATCTAACTCCTGTGCGGGAGTCAGATTGGGGTCAATAGAAGCTTGTTGGACAATAATTTACGCAACTTCTTCCGCAGACAAGGGCATGGCCATGCCGAGATTCCCTGTCCCTTCCATTGACGCTGATGGGGAAGGAAGAGTCCATAGATCATGAAAGTAAGTCATTTGAAATGACAACACTTGAAAAATATCATCCCTAGGTTGGTCGGGGGAAGCCGATATAAGCTTGACATCACCAGAAGGAGGTGGGTAATCGAAAGTACCCATCAATGGTGGACACAAACCAACCCCTACATTGACGATGTCATGTTGAGGGTTATCAATCATTGGGACTGTCGATTCCCCTGATGAAGGGTCGAGACGGAAGAAGGACAACTAGTCAATGGTTACGATTCGACCCTCGTGTGGAAACAACAAGACCCGAAAAACTGTGGCAACCACTGCATGCATTGCATAGGTCCAACGCCTTCCTAACAGAAGGTTGTAGTCGAGAGGTGCATCGACCACTTCAACTTCAACACACACGGTCTTCCCTCCTAACTGCACGGGGAAATAAGGAATGATTCAATGTGGTATGAAGGAATGACCGTCAAAAGAAGTAAGCATATTAGGCAACAGAGACAAAATGGGTTGGCCAATGCCCTTCCAACATGCCAATGACATTACGCAAGTTGAGGCAGCCTCATCAACCACCATACCGAAGATATTCCGAGTAAAATATTTTCGTGGTGTAAGCCACTACTATCTGAAATGTGATGTGGTGAGGGAGACGAGGTTTCAAGTCAATCGTATTGAGAATGATCATTCCTGGATTACAAGTTTCTACAGATCCCAAGGTAGATAACAAATAATTTCTCTCCAAAGGGTGGCTTTGGAGGACCTCCAAAGCAGACATTGCACAAGGGGTTTGTGACAAATCCTCCACCACAGAGTAGTTCTAGGTGGCCCTCATGTTCAGATTATGAGAAGCTTTCTTGAATGCCCCTTTCATTATGTGTTTCATTGTTTCACCCATCATATTCTCGATATGGAGAGGAACAGGTGGGTTTGTGGATTCTTTACCCTTCTCGAAATATTCTAGCATTTTGTAATAATGTGCCCTCGTCACTATAAAAGCATCACCTTTCATCATGTAAATGTTTGTGGCCGAGGTATTACCAGTAGATGCGGGGGGTCCCTGACTGCCCCCATCCATGCTCAAAGAGGCTTGAGTCACATGTTTCCCATGTGGAAATGGGTTCGTCATCACAATAGGTTGTTGTTGCACCAATAACTTCTGGGCCTCCGCAAGTTGAGGGCACCGGTGAGTCGGATAGTCCTCTGTGAAAATGTTACATGGATACTTCGTCTTTCTCTTCTCTCTGTTTCCCTCACCAACATTGTTGTTAGGTTTCTTATCCCCCTTAACCTTCTTGTTTTGTTGTTTTTTCTTTCCATCAGGTTGTTGGTTGGCCTTCGGGTTCGTCGACGGCACAGTGTGTACGTCCGACGTTTGTGTAGGGGGAACAACCGAACTGGAGGTTTGGCTGGCCATTGTCTACTGTATCAACAATTGTTTCAATTAATTTGACAATAGATCAATGGACTTTCCTTGTGCTGAAAAAAATATACCATCGGCATGTGGTGCAAAATTTTGTCTAGCCTTGTCAAGGATGGACCATGGTGCATCTGGAAAAATCTCATAGAGTAAGCCAGACTAAGAGTAAATTAGTTTGATTTGTTGCAATCTCATTATCGCCCCCTCATCTCAAAACACTCCCGAAGTTGTAACTTCCTTGGATAAAACTAGCACTAAAGACTTCAGGAACCACTCCAACAAGAAAGTCGGTGGGACTTGTACCTTAATCAGTCTCTTTCAATGCTATCATTTGCAGATGTGATCTGAGATATGATTGGCCTTAGTCTGCTCAAAGTTAGAAAAAAAATTGGCGTCGGCATCGTATCTCACGGGTAGTTGGAAATGGTTTAGGAAGACCATCGCCAAGTCGCTAAAGTAATAATATCTTGAGCAGTCGAGCTCAATGTACCATTTTGCGGCACCCCCGATAAGAGTGCATTGAAATAGGCGCAATTGTACGGAGTCGTCTCACGACGAGTTTGACGAGCACCATAGGTGGAAAGGTGTCATGTGATCACTTAGGTCTTCGCCAGGATTGCCTTCGAATTCCAAAATATCAGAGGGAAACTTAGTCAGCATGGGGGGCCAACGCAGATTGTGACAAATCGGGGCGTTAAGAAGCCTTGACAAGTCTACAAGGTGTAAGGTTTCCAGAAATAGTATTTTGGGTTGGGTATTATGTACAAGAAAAAGGGGGCCTGGAGTTTGACTGGCACCAGGTTGTCAGGAAAAGTTGGGTTGCTGACCAGGGTTCTAGTAAACACCATGGCCTTGACCAACGTACATAAAGTGAATTTGTTGGGATATCATCAGCTGATTTCCATAATTGGACAACGAGGGTTGGGTGGGGATCGATCATTGTGTTGTGTTCCAAAGATTCTAGAATGGGTTTCCCCCAGCTGATCTAATGGGCATAGGTACTAAGCCTTGCCTGGGGTTCCATTGAACATGTAAGGGGCTTCCCCTGACTGACATTCCTTTCGAGGGAACTGATCCCTGCCAAGGATTCTAAAGTCCTTGTGAGGACAAAACTCTTGTACTTTCCCCCTGTGTAGGAATGGTACCCTGCAAGAGATTCAGTTGTCCAAAACCAGGGTTACCCCTGGCTGAGACGACATCTGACAAAATTTTTTTATTACCAAACGCATCAAACAAAGAGAATGACATGGATCCCACTGGAATAGTGTAAGAAGAAGGTCCTAGACTGCCTACTCCAAATAATATGTAGTTCATGTTTGGCCCGATTGGTTGTTGTAAAGCACCACCAAGTGAGGGGGACGGAGGAGGTATATGACCCCCACCGTAAGGGATAGCATTAAAAGGGATTGAAGTTCCCCTAGTATAACCTTGCATGGAAGAGTTTGAGCTCCCTACCCCTAGACCCATGGTTTGTAGGGTGGAGTGGGTAAGGACGAAGTTTGAATCAAAGCCGAGCATCCCATATGAAAATGGAGGGCTCGTCGTACTCTGGGTGAACGGAGCAATGGTCGCCACCAATGATGGTATCAGACCACTACCCTAGGTAGAGGGGGTCGAGACCACTATGGTATGGACTGGTGAAGGTGGGTTAGGAGGCAACATACCCCATGTAGTAGTAGCCGAAATGGGAGTATGAGGACTCCCAGATGAAGTAGCAGCATTTGCTTCCATAGCCGCTTGTAAGACTATCTAATGCTTGTAAGGTGTTACCCTCAAAGGGAAAACTTGTACCAAGATTGGCACCGACAAGTCAGTGATCAGAGTGTTGGTTGGCCTTAGAGGTTCTGCTCCAAGGTCAAAGATAGTGGGTTCCTACGGATTCGAGTAATCTCCTCTCGGAACTGGCTCGAGCACAGTTTTGTGCAGCCTGGTCGCTTTGTATGACTCTTGTTGGTCAAGTCTTCACCGTAACGGTGGCGGTGGTGGCTCTAATGCAACTGACAAAGAGCCCTGAAGCCTTCGTGATCGATGGAGCTCTTGATATTCCACTTTGTGAAAATATCAATGACACAGTAAGGCTTTAACTAACATTTAAAACCAAGAACACACTAGAAAAGTTCCTATAAGATAAACCAAGCAAATCATTATCTAGTTGGAAGAATAGTTACACCAGCCAACACTAGAGAAACTTACCGATGCAAGTGAAACTCAAACATGGAAGACCCCTCTAGGTATACTCTAGTGTGACCCGACGTGTTCCCTAAGTACCGTGGTATACCCCCGCAGTCACATGTCTAAGTTCGTAGAATAAAGGCAACTAAGTTGTCAGCTCGTGAATAGTCACCAGGTGGGTACAGTCGAAAGTCGGGTGGACCGCAATGAGCAGGATAAGAAGTCTGAAACCTATCGAGGATATCGAAATCAATTGGTATGGAAGACAAATGAGGATCTCGAATGGATTTGAGGTCCACGAAGCTCCGTAGGAAAATGCGAGAAATAGTATCCCACGACAGATCCTCAATATTTGTTCCCCACTATATTTAGTCTAGATTTGGAGGGATTATCTTAGTTTCCTTTCGTCACATGACCTCATGTTAAGACCCTATGTCCGAGGGGGGTCTCACATAAATTTCATGTCACTGGACTCTTACACTCCCTATCTCTGACTCCAATGTTTGTTTGAAATCCTTGAAGAGTTTCCTCTCCAACCTAATTCATGGCTCTAACCCTAAACTAGTTGATTGACCCTACAAACATAAAAGTCTAATTAATTTTAAATTTAGCATTCATTTTAAATGGCTTGTTTAACTCAAAGGATATGGCAGTGAAACTAGTGATGTTTAATGAGAGACGAAAAAAGGAGAAATAAACGAAACTCTGAAAGAATAATTACTTCTAGTGAAAAATAAAGATTTACAACTAGCTCTTTGTAACCAACTTTTTCATAACTAACTTTTTCAATATCTTTAAAAAGAAGACCTAAAACGAAATTTCGCTCAACTACGAGCTATTTAAGTTCTAAGAAATCAATAAAGAACTTAAAAAATGAACTATTTTTTCTATCAAGTAAAATAACTAACTCCAACTACTTTACCAAACTAAGAATGAAAAAGCTTTTTCTTTTTTGACAATGCTTCAAACAGGAAAAACTTGAAATAAATCATTTTTTTCTCTTTTCTTTAAATAAAATGAAAGGGGGGAAAAGAAATACAAGACAAGAATGAAACTGACCTCTGACCTACTGCGGATCACAGAGAGTCACTAAAGACACCAAACAAGCCAATCAAAAAACTCAAAGACTCTCCTAAAACCCTTTCAGAAGTAAACACAAGAAATATTCAAAAAGACAAGCAAACTAACATCTAACCCAAGCTATGATTGTAAAAACAGAGACACTGAAATCTGTCAAGAAAACCTAAGAAGTAAAACCTCAATCAGGAAAGAGGTTGGCTTCCTCTTTTTCAAAAACAGTTTCTTGAACCAAGTATGCTATTGTTGTTTTAGCAGCCTGTGTATGTATGTGGGTTGTTTACTAGACAGAGCGTGTATGTACACGAGCTAACCCATTGTAGGGTGCGTACACCTATGTAATTCCTCAAAAAAAGAAATAAAACAGACTAACTGACGGGGCAAGGAGAACTGGTATGGAACCAACAGGTGACCAAAATCCCTTAAGAGACTCAACAGACTCAACAGAAACTCGAAAGGTACAAAAACCAATCAAACACCCAAGAAATCCCCTAAAACCCTAGAGGTTTCCCCAATATGGTTGACGGTTATGCTAGCAGGAAAACCCCCCCTATGACTACACTAGGGTTCATAATGTAGGTAGATTAACAACCGTCTAAAAGTACACTACTTCTCTAACTACCCCAAACATACCCAAGACTCATACAAGAAAAGAAAAGATGAGAAGGATCGGGTAACTGTACCTCTACTTTACGCCCGGTGATGATCCTCTATCGCTTGAAAGCTTTTCTAGCTGCACGCCTCCTCCCAAGGTTGGCCTACATTCAAAGACAGACAAATAGAAAGATACAAGCATGCAATTCATATAAAAATTAGGGTTAAACATTAGAATATCAAAACATAAACCATTAAAAACATTCAATACGCCATGATTTGGGACAGGAAAAGTACTTCTTTTATTGATAATTCAATGATTATACCTTTTACAACCAAAGCTGGCTACTGCTCCACGAGCCTGGTCTAGGCTCCTCTTCACCAAGCTCCAAGTGCACCTCTATATGGCTTCTCCTCTTGACCTTCAGATCTCTTCTTGGGAAGTGAATGGGTTTTGATGGAGGAAGAAGGGCAAATTGGGGAATGTTGAGGCAATTCTCACAAAAGGGGTGCAATTACTTGGGGCAAGGAGGGGATGTGAAATGGGAAGAGTTTTATTGTTCTTATGTCCAAATGTGGAATGAGACCCCAACACCTCCTTTTATATGACAAAAGGATGGTTATTCGGTTGGGTGACGGGCTATAGGTGGTGCATTAGTTGGGAAACTACCCAATATCTCGTAATATCAATGAATTCCTTGCAACTTTTTATTTTTTGAAACTTTTGCAAGTATACATGGGTTGTAGTGGTGTATCATGCGTACATACATGGGTTGTGGTGGTGCAGCAAGCATATGTACACAGGAATTATCGATGCAGGGCACGTACATCTTCAAAAAATGGGTTTTTAGAAGAGCAACTCAGTGATGGCTTGGAAAAAAATGAAAGTAAGAGGGCCAAAGGCCAGGTATGCATATGTAGAGAAATTTAAGGTTATAACACATATTCTCACGTTTTTCTCAATTTCATCAACATAACCAATGTTTACTTACAGTAGTGCAGGTGGACTCATTATTTCCTTCTCACTATCAAGTATTTTCCTATCAACTACGATACATTTATCTGGGAGATAGACTTAGAGTTGGTGGCACCTTGGGACTTATTTTCATCATTCTTAGGTCACCTTGTGCTTAGTAAATGAAATCTCATCATTGGTCACTAAATGAGTGGTTTACCCTATGTTCAATGACAAGACCTTTATTCACATAGTGGGATTCATGTTGTACCTTGGTTTCTATTTTTCATCGTTGATGGATTCTTCACCTATATCAACATATTTCATTATTTGTTGTTTCTCAGAGGATTTGTTTGTGTGCTACTTTCATCTAGTGTATCTGAGAGATGTACTCAATGGTGTGTTCATTATAGTATTGTCCAAGACCTTTAAATCATATCATGTTTTTGATACCTACTCATGTTGGTTTATGGGGGATGCCTTGATGCCCTCCTTCCAGTGGATGTCTCCCTATCAACACAAATTCATTCACTATGGGAATGATATTTAGAGATATTTATAATACCTTGGGGAAAATATTCATAAATGGTATATTCCCTTGTTACTGACAATGGGAATACATCAATGTGACCTGATTGATATATTCTATAGGTGTTCGATGCCAATACATCTATTCACACTTGCTAGAATGTAATATGTACCTTTACATCCATTTTCATTATTAGTGGTTGGTCTCACACTTGTTAATGGTATACATCAATGAGTAGTAATCAAATGAGTTGTCCCATCTTTGACATTAGATCATTTATTCACATGGTGTATATTCATGCATTTGGTTTATTTGGAATGAAGACCTTGGGTTGTAGTCGCATCTCATTGTTATGTTTTTTTTCTGATTTTCCATATTGTACCACCTACCTATATTACATTGGTACCATTTTGGAGAACCCATTTGAAATTTCACTTAGTTCCATTTTCTTTCCTGATATACATAAAGACACATATCCACTATGTATTTTCTCATGTCTATGATCCGTATTTGACATGGATCCACCATGTATTTTTTGTGGTCGTGATTCTGATTCTATATATACTTCATGGATCAATAGTGTACTTTATTTGGAATCCATGCTTTCCTTTGCACATAAGCATGGGTATTCCTTGGGGAAGAGAGTAATATAATACTTTGGTTTTGTTTGTAGGTATTGTTCTTATCTTTATTTCATTGGGATTCACTTGGTACCACCGATATGATTCCTCTGCAATATTATAATGTATTTTTTCCATCAAATTATCTTCTAACCTCATACATTATGGGAATTTGTTATAGCATTATTTGGTCATCACTAATCATTAATGAATCCTTTAACCAATATATTTTTAGTTTGGTATATTTACTCCATTCAAAACATTTTTATAGATACATTTACTTTGTATATGTGTTTTCCCTTAAGGAAACGCATGTATCATACATGTTTTCTCTTCATGCAAGGCGCGTATGCATTCCAAAAGTTGTAAAAAAAAAAATGCACATTAATTAGACACTCATGTGCAAGAATTATGGGTTTATTACACCTATACTGTTAATGTTTAAGCCATTATTATAGTTCTTTGCACTTCAATAGATAACAACAACATAAGACAAGATCACTAAGAAATACACAATCACAAGAGATACATCATTTATCCTGAGAAACCCTCATGGGGAAGAAAACCCAACAAAACTTCCTTAATATAGATAGCCAATACAATGCCAAGAGATAACTCAAACAAGTACATAATGTCCTCTCCCAAAGATGCACCTCTCTCTCTCTCTCTCTTCTCCAACTACAGCTCTGAAACTTGTCTCTCAATGAACAAGTGAGTGTGTGTCTAAGTGAGGCACTAGCCTCCTTATTTATACAAGACTGGCACATGTGGGAGTGTCCTTTCACTGGCAGGTCCGACTTCTTCTCTTGGGTGGTTATAACCACCTTTATTATATTCTGGGGCATATTTGATACATTCTGGGGCCAACTTCTTCTTTTGCCTATTACAATTATATTATGACCAATCCACAAAAGAGGATTTGGTCCTTTTACAATAGCCGACATGATCAATTCACAATGGGGATTGATCCAATGAATAATATATCAAATAATAATAAGAATAAACTTTGCAGTTACATTATTTCAACACTCCCCCTTAACAAGAAGGGTATTCTACAACAACATCAGACAAGAGAGAGGCCTTTATCATCAACAGCATTAGAAGGACATTATCATCAATATCATCTTGGAACACTGACTGGCGTATCTATAAATCATCAAAAAATTTCTTCATTGGCAGCATCGTCATTCTCAAAGGAATGCAATAATCATCTGCATCAATATGAATTAGTATAAAACTAATACATCATCATCATCACAACACAAGGCTGGCTCATCATAATACATGATTGGCTTTACATCACAGTTGTTAAGCTGGAAGCTCAGTACTCGTCTTGGTTTACATCATATACTAGACTGGATTTACATCACAGCTTCTCAAGTTGGAAGCACAGTACTAGTCTCATCTCAACGTCTTGCTTTACATCACAACACTCAAGTTGGAAGTAAGATACTAGACTAGACTTACGTCATAGCTTCTCAAGCTGGAAGCACAGTACTAGTCTCATCTCATCGTCTTGATTTATGTCACAACCATTAGGTTGGAAGCAAGATACTAGACTAGCTTTATGTCACAGCTTCTCAACCAGGAAGCACAATACTAGTCTCATCTCATTGTCTTGCTTTACATCACAACCATCAGGTTGGAAGCAAGATACTAGATTAGATTTATGTCACAGCTGTCAAGCCAGAAGCATAGTACTAGTCTCATCACATCTTCTTTCTTTACATCAAAACAATGAAGTTGGAAGCAAGAGATCTCTCATCACAACAACTACTCCCCCTTTCAAGGAAGGCCCTTTCATACTATACCAATATTATCTCAAAAGTGCTCAAACTTTACATGAGATAGAGGCTTGGTCAACACATCAACAACTTGTTCATCCGTGCTAATGTATTGGAGCTTTAAGGCTCCTCTCTGCACCATGTCATGGATGTAATGATAACGAATATATATGTGCTTTGACCTGTCATGGAACAAAGGATTCTCTGTCATCTTTATGTAGCTCTGGTTGTCACATAGGATTGTGGTTTCTTCCATCGCTAGGTCAAATAGGCCGGTCAACAACTTTGGAAGCCATATAACTTCGCAGCTGGAAGACCATGCAGAAATTTATTTTGCTTCTACTGTGTTGAGAGCAACACTAGATTACTTCCTACTCTGCCACGAGATCATGGTTGATCCCAAACTGAAACAACATCCTGAAGTGCTTTTTTGGTCAGAAACACTTCTTGCCCAATCTGAATCAGTGTACCCACTCAATGTGAAATCATGATCTCCATCATAATTGAGACCACAATCTAATGTACCCTTAAAGTACCTCATCACATGTTTTGCAGACACAAGGTGAACATGTATGGGTTCTACTAGAAACTGACTCAAGGTGTGCATGGAAAAATAAATATCTGGTCTGGTGTTCATCAAGTACATCAGCGATCCAATAATCAGTCTATATAGTGTGGCATCAATCAATTCTGACGAAGTATTGACCAACAGCTTCAGCTTCATTTCCATGGGTGTATTCATGAGCTTGCACTCTAATATATCGAATCTCTTCAAGATTTTGACTGCATACTTCCCTTGGTTAAGGAAGATCCTCTCTAGACTCTACCATACCTCAAGACCTAAGAAATAGTGCATTAGGCCAAGGTCTTTCATCTCAATTTCTGAAGCGAGTCTCTTCTTACATTCAGTGATGATATTTTCTTCTCCAGTTAAGAATAATTCATCTACATATAGTAATAGTATTACTATCTCATCGTTCATAACCTTGAAGTAGAGGTTAGAATCTTCTTTACTCTTGGTAAATCCCAAGCTCATTAGAAAGTTGTCTATCCATCCATACCAAGCTCTATGAGCTTGCTTCAATCCGTACAAGGCTTTCTTCAACTTACAGACATGAGACTTCATGTCTTCAACTTCAAATCCTTGAGGTTGCTCTATATACACTTCCTCTTCAATAACACCATTTAGCAAAGTTGTCTTTACGTCCATCTGGTGTAGCTTCCACTTCATCTTAGCTGCAAGGGCTATGATGGTTCTGATCAAAGTGTATCTGGCTACAGGAGAGAATGTCTCTTCATAGTCAATGCCTTCTTTTTTAGAAAAGCCACAAGCTACAAATCTTGCTTTATACTTCTCAATACTTCCATCTGCAGCATGTTTTATTTTGAAAAGCCATCTGGATGATACCACATCCTTGCTATTTGTTCTGGGAACTATTTCCCATACATCGTTCTTTATTATGGATTGGTATTCTTCTGTCATGGCATCTGCCCATTCTTTCTTTTGAATGGATTCTTCAAACAAGGTAGGCTCCTTTTCTAGGAGATCACACATCAAAGCCATATAAATGGAGAATGGCTTAGGTCTCTTCACATGTCTCGTGGTTCCTTTGAGAACACCGTACTTCTCTCCATCTTGAATAATCTCTCTAGCCCAAGCTGGCTTTATTTTATGGAGGATCGTCATCTGAGGAGGTTCTTGAAACTCTGATACATCATGATCTTCTAGAATTTCCTCATCAAGTGAAGTTATGAATTCCGTCATTGGTTCAGTAGCTCTGGGAACCTCCCTCACTAATTCTGCGACTCTGGGGATTACGGGTTCCTCTTCATATACTTCTTCAAGCTAGAATTTTCTCGATTTCTTGACCGCTGCATCTTCATCAAAGGTCGCATCCCTGTTGATCTCAATGTGGTAGTGACCTATTATATAGATCTTGAAGGCCTTGGAGACCTCACAGTATCCCACAAATATTCCATTCTTTCCTGAGGGTTCCAGCTTATTTATTTTCTCTTTCAGTATATGTATAAATACTGGGCAGCCAAATATTTTGAGATGGCTTACCTCTGGCTTCTTTTCGGTGAACATCTCTTCCAGGGTCTTGAACCCAAGTGCACTATGGGACAATCAATTTTGCACATATACGGTTGTCATTGCTTCTTCTTCCCATAATCACATAGGAAGGTCTTGATCATGGATCATGGTCTTCACAGCTTCCATTATCGTTCTGTTATTTCTTTCAGCCACACTGTTTTGTTGAGGATTATAGGGAGTAGTGAGTTTCCTCTTGATCCCAACATCTTTGTAGAAGATCACAAACTCTTTTGAGATGTATTCTCCTCCATTATTTGACTTGAGTATCTTGATCTTTCTTTCAGAAAGATTCTCTATCAATACTTTGAATTCCTTGAATTTGTTGAACACTTCATCTTTAGATTTCAGGAGATACAACTAGGTCTTATGAGAATAATCATCAATAAATGATACATAATATACATACCCACTAATGGAGGATGATGGAATTGGGCCACACACATATGAATGAATGAGTTCTAGGAATCCTTCTGCTTTGTTGTCTCTCTTCGGAAAAGGGTTCTTGACGTTCTTACCTTGTGCACATCCATTGCATACGCCTTCATGGTCAACCTTGATTTCTGGTAAACATGTGACTATTTTGCATATGTATGGTAGCGCCTTGTAGTTAATGTGAGATAATATTCTATGCCAAAGTTCACATGGATTCTCAATGGCATGAGTCATGGCAGCTTTTGAGTGACCCTTTAGCTTATACAAGCCACCTTCTTCTTTTCCAATGATGATTTCTTCTTTTAAGGTTTCTCCTTTAGCCCACATAAGAACTTCTCCATCTATAAAGGAAACTCGGAAGCCTTTCTTCTCTAAAGATGATATGGAGAGTAGGTTCTTTGTCAAACCTGGTACATATAGTACATCCTTCATCTTCATCGCATTTCTTGAATTAAGCTTGTAGTTTGATTCTCCCACTCCCTTGATGGGATATTGATAATCATCTCCAAGTGTCACTTTCTGAGAAAACTTCTTTTCTGAAATGTAAGAGAGAATATATCTTTGTCTTGTCATGTTCTTGGAGGCACCACTATCAATGAGCCAAGTATGCTCTCCAAGTGTTACCGATCCTGAGAGGGCTAAGATTAAGACGTGTTCTTTAATTTGTTCTCTTAACATCTTTGCAGGTGGCTCTTCATCTTTAACTACATGGGCATGGTGCCTCTTTTGTTTCCTCTTGTATTGTTCTCGTCTAGCTGGACAAAATTTCGCAATGTGTCCCATCTTGTCACAATGGTAGCATTGTATAGATGAGTAATATCTTTCCTTTTGTTGTCCTTTCTTCTGGAATCTCCTTGGATGAGATTCTTTACAGATGAGTAATCTCTTTCCTTTTGTTGTCCTTTCTTCTGGAATCTCCTTGGATGAGATTCTTTATGACTGAATTTGTTTTTCTGGTTGAGACTCTTTGTAAGTCTCTTTCTTGAAGTAATACTTCTTTCTTCCTCCTTTAGTGTGAGTAGATAGGGCTTGATCTTCATATCTTTCTAGTAAAGCCTCCCGGTTAGCTACTCTTGTTTCTTCTTGGATGCATTCTTCCCATAGACTATCAAATTTCAGTTTCTTTGTTTTGGCACAAATCATTTGGATGAATGCATCCCAAGGTCTGGTGAGACCATTTAGGGTCATCATTATAAGTTCATATTCATCTATAGTATCTCTAATTGCTTCTAGTTTTTCTTTGAATTGGGATATCTTGGAGATGTATTCTTGGATTGATTCTCCTTTCTGCATTCTTGTATTCTTGAGCTGAGTTCTAAGATTCATCTTTTGATTTATGTTCTTTCATTCATATAGTCTATTTAGGGCATCAACCATTTATTTTGGAGTCTTCTTTGCTGACACATAGGGAATCAGGTGGTCTTTGATTGAATCTGCAATGATTCTTTTGGACATGATTGTGTCATTTTTGTGCTTTGCTTTTTCTGCAGCATGAGAGGGCTCCGACACTTCTTCTTTGACGAATCTTGCTAGGTCATTCTCTTCAAGAATGAGACCAATCCTATACTTCTAGGCACAGAATTTTTCCACACCTTCTATCTTGTCAACAAGCTTAACTCTTGTAGACATCTTTTACTTGAAGCTGGGAAAATGTCCAAAAATGAAAATGTTCAAAATCAAATTCTGAACTTACCATGAGGTGTGCTTGGCTAAGGCGAGTAGACTGGTGTGCTTGGATCTGAGAAAATCCATTTTTTACCCCTCCAACCTTGATCTGTGGATTTATGGACTGGTGCTTCTGGTTTTCTGGTAGCTCTGGTACTCTGGTACTTCTAGTACTCTGGTTTTCTGGTACTTCTTGTACTTTGTGAAACTAGGGTTTCACTTTCTGGGAGATCTAGCCATTGAAAAGGTGCGTTGAAGGTGCCAAAATGATCCTTGGGGGAGGGTGCACTTTTCTAGATGGTTTTAGGGATGAAATACCTCACCAACAAAAAACCCTAATTTGCATGTGCAACAACAGTGACATTTTTCACTTTTCTCTTGTGAAATATGTTCTCTTCAGCTTGGCTCTGATACCATGTTAATTTTTAAGCCATTATTATAGTTATTTTCATTTCAAAAGATAACAATAACATAAGACAAGATCACTAAGAAATACACAATCACAAGAGACACATCATTTATCCTGGGAGAAACCCTCATGGGGCAGAAAACCCAACAAAAATTCCTTAATATAGATAGCCAATACAATGCCAAGAGATAACTCAAACAAGTATAGAATTTCCTCTCCCGAAGATGCACTTCTCTCTCTCTCTCTTCTCCAATTACAGCTCTGAAACTTGTCTCTCAATGAAAAATAGAGTGTGTGTCTAAGTGAGGCACTAGCCTACTTATTTATACAAGACTGACACGTGTGGGAGTGTCCTTTCACTGGCAAGGTCGACTTCTTCTCCTAGGTGGTTATAACCACCTTTATTATATTCTGAGGCCTCTTTGATATATTATGGGGCCAACTTCTTATTTTTCCTATTACAATTATATTATGACCAATTCACAAAAGGGAATGTGCATTGCTTGTCTACAAATATTTAGAGAATATTGGTACATTGAGTACTTTATCTATATAAATTATAAGATTCAACCAAGGGACCAGCCAACTGGAAAATGATATCCAAACTCGTCTATTTCTTGTATATTTAGCATAATAAATGACTCTGGAAAGTTGAACAATTTATATTTTGTCCGCTCTTCCATTTATTTGACACTAGTCACAGGGGATTATTCCCTATCACACTTCTCCTTCAAAATAACCAAATCAAACCTGAGGAACTTGTCATCCTTGGAATGAAGAGGGGGTGACTATATGTGGAGCTCGTGTTTGAAAACACGGGTATTACAACATAGGATGAACACCTTTAGTCACCACTCACACACACAGATCAAAGATGAACACTGATATTTTGATGTGATAAAACCCCTATGGGAAACATCCATGGCCCCAACCAATGTGGCCACTTGGAATAGTTTATTAATGCAAAATAAATATATTACAAAGATATTTTACAAGATATTTTCTCACAATTGATCATCGAAAAAATTCCCTCCATGCTCTTTAAATAGATATCATGGACCAATTAGGTGTTAAGCCATGGATCAATACAGTTGTTAAGATTGAGGAGAATATGAACCGTTGAATCACTCTATGTCGGGAACATATCATGACCATCATATTTCCTAACTACAAATGCATACTAATGCATACTAAAGAAACACACTTTTACCTAACGATGCATTAGACGAAGTAGATCTTAACTAACTCCTAAGTGTCTAAATATTCTAACATCCCCCCTTAAGAACAACTTGGCATAGGATTGAAGGATTTACAAAAGTGACACAATAGGAGAAGGAAGAGTGCATTAGAGCTTATCCCCCTTAATGACAACTTCCTGAGCTCCTAACATAGTTTGAAGTTTGGAAAACTTCACTTTTTTAAAAGACTTTGTGAAAATGTCTACAACTTGATATTCTATAGGGAAAAATAGTACTTCAATAACTCGATCATGAATGATCTTTTTGATGAAGTGCATGTGTAACTTGATGTGTTTTTTGCATTGATGTTTAAATGGGTCTTTGTCAAGCTTGATCACACTCTAATTATCACACCAAAGGTTGGTCAGATGTTGTTGTTGGAATCCAAACTCTGAAAGGATCTTTTGAAGCCACAAGGCTTCCTGAATTGCATTTATTGTTGCTTGGTACTCTACTTTTGCTGAAGAAAGTGAGATAGTTTATTGTTTCTTATAGGCCCAAGTGATAGGTCCTAAACCAAGGCTAAAAACATAACCTAAAGTAGACTTCTGATCATCAAAGTCGCTGACCCAATCTGAATCAGTGAAGCCAACCAATAAAGGATTCCTCCCTGAACTGTAATGTGTCCCAAATTGAATTATACCCTAGACATATTGAAGCATTCTTTTATTTGATTTCCAATGGCGTTCACGGGGTGTTTTCATATACCAAGAAACAAGACCAACAACAAAGGAAAGATCAGGATGGGTATTGGTCAAGTATAAGAGGATACCAACTAATTGATGGTACAAAGTGGCATCAACTTAAGGATAAATACAGGTGGAAAAAATCTTGACTCCATAATGGAAGGGAGAAGGGGTTGGTTTACAATATTCCATGTGGAAGTGATGAAAAAGGTCAAAATCATACTTAGACTGGGAAATAAAAATTCCTTCCTTGGTTTGCAAAACTTGGAGGCCAAGGAAATAGTGCAAAAATCCTAAGTATGTCATTTCAAATTTATTCTTAAGGTTGGTTTTCACATGGTTTAGAAGTTTGGAGTCACTACCAATAAGGATAAGGTCATCAACATACAGAACAAGGATTATGAGATGGATTCCTACTTTCTTGGTATAGACATTAAGATCAGAATGGCATTTAGAAAATCCAGTGTCAATAAGTGTAAATTCTAACCTTGTACAATATCTACTGCAAACTGATATTCATAAAAGAACAGAAAAGATACAATGGCAAATACAAACATTACACAGAGATTTTTCACCTGGAAACCAAAACCAGGAAAACCAGCATATATTATATTCATACACTGTGTTACATTGTTTACAATACAATATACATATAGGAGCCAGCGGCATCCAAAACCCTAACCCAATGACCTGGATTAGTCCAAAACCCTAATTCCTTAACCGTAAATAGAAAACCATCGACAAAAAAACATGTGCCGAAAAACCACCTAATATCATGTGGTCCCGGAAATATGTCGTCCCAGAAATATGTCGGCCCGGAGAAAATATGTCGGCTCGGCTCGGCGAAAATATGTCGGCCCGAAAAAAAAAATTCGGGGGCGCTGCCCCTGAACCCCCGCGCAGGGGGCTCCGCCCCACTGCACCCCCCCTCTAACCCCCCTACGCACCCGACGTAGGCGCTCAGACACTACTACTCATGCAAAGAATATAACACATACCCAACATTCTCCCACTTGTTGTTTTCTTTGCACACAGGGGGTTACAGGGTTACATAGTCAACA
>JZKD02S2275626.1:205413-216676 GCA_000966675.3 Picea glauca
TTCGATTTAGATTATGAATGTAAAAAATGTAATTTTATTTCATGCAAATTTATTTGGCTATATTTCCTTTAGTTATATGTGTTATAAAAAAATTATTAAAATTTTTAATCTTAGTTATTCTTGTATAGGTTAGTTCACCTTGCGTTACTTTGTAATGTATTTTCTCTAAATGATTGTTTGATTTTATTACTTTGGACTTTAGAAAATAATCATTACTCTCATATTAAAAAATGCAAGTTATAAGTTTTTATGAACGTTAAATTATCAATCCATAAATTTCTATGAACATAAATGACAATCCATAAATTTCTATGAACATAAATTAACACTCTATTTGTGCGAATATAAAGTGATGGGCTATAAAAATGTCTCACTATCATGAAGTTTATGTTTGACAGGCAATGATGAATTCCAAATTTCAGCACTAGATTGATACATGTAAACACAATGGCATGTATATAAATACATATTTAGGTGATAAGTCATACCCTTTGGGAAAAGAGATTGTTTTTCAAGTGTATTACAACATAAATCTACATTATCAGTTATCACTATAACTTTATGACATTAGTGGTAATATACTCAAACTATGTTACACATTTTTCATTCATATTAGTATAAGTCTTTCACCCATGAATTTAGTGATCTAAGATATTGCATGTTGTAATGATACATTTCTAGAAAACTTGCTTAATTGAGAACCAAGTAGTTTATGCTAGTGCCTTGCCTTGTGTCTCCTTTCTAGGTAAGGCGATGCTTTATGACCTCCAGGTTTTCCAAATTATTTAATTGGAAAAGGTTCCCTTGAACTCAATCTTATCCAAGGTTAATAATATTTTTTGTAGGTTGAAATTCCTTCATATCCATTTACCCAAAAGGATACCTAGCAAGATGAAATTTCATAAAAGAACTTAAATCCCTCCTTATAATACACAACCCAAATTATAATTTTTTCACACAATGTCTGAGCTTATTGAAAATAATTAATCATCCTAAGTCTCCCCACTCTTTATGTATAAATTAACAAATCCCCCAATGAAATCCTTTCTTTCCTTGCAAGCTAACCCAAATAAATTCACAAAGGATTTTCTACAACCTTTGATAAGTTGCAATAGAGGGAATCCAGAAGGATGAATAATATGCATTGGTAACACCAAGAACCTTTGAACATATGTGGAACCTCGTCACTAGTGACATAGGCCTAGAAATTTACTTGTCTACTTTTGTGTTATCTTCTTTAGTATAGATAGAATACAATGGTTGAGAAACTTGACTAGGGATCAAAAGATTAGGACAAGGAAAAAATAATGATGAGCAAAGGTAAGACTATGGAATTCTATAGTCCTACAAAGAGATAGGGTTAGCCTTAAGTGAGCGTGCTTGGACAATGCTATAAATATTAAGAGTCGTGACCACATCTATTGGCCATCTAAATAGAGTTACAATCATATCTAACAACCTTTAAAATTGTGATATAGTTTGAGGGCCTTATCTCAATTTTTATAAGGCTTGAGGGGGGGAAATGACCACCCCACAACCTAATTTCACTCTTAAATGAAAAAAGTATTTTCTAGTGAAGAAAATGTTAATGGAAGAAATGATGTCACCAAATATGCCTCACAAATTTAATCTAGAAGTTTATCATGAAGTATTAAGATTCCTGCTAATGAGGTTTCTATTGAAATTCTTGTTAAAGAATTTATGATGTTGTATGTGATGGTTTGAGGTATCAAACCCTTTTGGGTTACTTTTGTTGGCACACTTAGTTATACTAAGAGGGGGTGAATCAGTATAAGACTATTTTTACTTTTGTTATAATCTTTATTAATTTATTACTTCACCAGTTAATAGAAGTTAATAAGCAGTGTTCATACAAACAGATAATCCACAGTACATGAATATTTAACGTGGAAACCCGAATGGGAGAAAACCACAAAATGTTTCTTTATGAATCTTGTAGGCACCAACCTATTGTTACAATACTTGTAGGAACCAACCTATAGGAGACATCAATTTCCTCTGAGAACCAACTCAGAAATAATATTACTAGGCACCATCATGTAGGAGATACCATTCCCCTTGACTGAGAACCAACTCAATTCTCCTTGTAGGCACCAACCTAAAGGAGACACCAATCCCCTTCACTGAGAACCAACTCAGTTCTCCTTGTAGGCACCAACCTACATTTGTTGGATTTGCAGGCACCCACCTGCAAAATACACCAATCCCCCTAGTTAGGAACCAACTTAGCACTACCTGTAGATACCAATTTTACTGGAAACGTCAATATTCTCATGTTTTTAACAATAAAATATTATCTCTTTCCTTCAATCCTTCACTTACACAAGTTTGCTTCTCTATCTTTGATGTCACAGCTCTCACTATGTATAGTTCCATAAGTTCCTTTCTCCTTTCACTTCCCAACTACACTTAGATGATCTTCCTTTCATTCTTTAGCATCTTCGAACCTGTGAGCCTCAGAGCTTCTCTTCCACAATCCTTACTTCCACATTCTCTTTTCACACACACTTTTGTTCTCACACCCGAGAACCTCAAAACTCTTCTCCTTCAATTCCACACACTCACTCGATTTCCTTCATCATTCTTGCACTTTCTCACTCACAAAAAATTTGGGCAATGTTATTTATCCATTCCATGATCCCAAAAAAATTTCCACATATGAGAAAATGTTTGCTCAAGAGGTCAGCTCCAACCTTTGAATCTTCCTCAAAATTGGGCCATCAAAACACCTCCATGAAAACTAGTCTCAATCTTCTTCTATTGTATGTGATTTGTTCACTGGTCTGTAGCACTCATTCATCGTTGAATCATTTCTTTATTTTATCTCGACCATCAATTTTTTCTCTCCTTTCCACCAGACCAATGATTGGAAACAACCTGGTCTCCTTCTTCATCGTTGGTGTAGCAAGAGAACATGTATAAACTTTTCTGATGAGTTTCTCCAACGGTCCTCAGAAGTAGGTACCAATGGCCCTAATCTCATTAGTGCCTCAAGTTAACTAGTGGCTAACAACCACCCCTTCATTTTCTTGTTAATTGATTAGGTGGGGACCATAATGATCTACAAATAATATTGCATATTTCCTACTCCTTAATCTACTACTCACAATAATTCTTGGATTACCTCATCATCAGAGTGCCTCCACTCATAGTCCACTCTGATGGATCTCACTCTCACAAATCTAACAATTATCACAATCTGAAATCAACGACTATCACTGCCTCTTGAAGTCCCTCGTCATCATTGGAGTATGTTCACTACAAGTAACATAGTCCACTCAAACCATCACTTCTCACATGAATGGTGGAGATACGATCCTCACCATTTGGAATCAATGGCTACCTCTACCTCTCAAAGTCCCTCGTCATCGTCAGATTATGTTCATTGCAGGTAACACAATCCACTCTGACCATCTCTTATCTAATGAATGGTGGAGATATAATCATTGTTCCAAATAGACGGATAATATTTAAGTTGATGAAATAAATGTATCTACACCCAAATGGGGCCCACTCTCATCCTACATAATGAAAATCTAACACATGTCACCCTGAATACCAAGCTATCACAACATTTCACCCTCACATCACTCTCCTTCCTCCAAATGGATTCATCATAGATACAACGACTGAGGTATATCCTCCAATGGATCCACGGTCCTCAAACCTTCTTTTCATTGGACTCTATTATCAATTATCATAGCCCACTCTGATAGCCTACACTCCAATGGTCATCGGTGTACCTCATCCAACGATTTTCATATGTTGAATTACCCTCTATTGATCTAATCTCATGACAAAAAGAAGGATGAACTAGCCTCCATATACCCACAGGTTGCAACAAATGAGGATCTGATTCCTTTTGGTGATGAGGACACCTTGCCCATCACACATCTTTTCAGAGTTGTTAAACAACCCAAACCTATGGAATAGTATCATCCATACACAACATTCGCAGGCCATAATTCCCATAATGACCAACAAATGAATGATCATATCGAACCAGACACACTAGTAGCGCCACAGGCGAAATTTTCCATCCCCTCGGGTGAAGGGAGGGGTAATGATAGAATGTTAAAGGATGTACATCAGCCTACAGAAAAGAAACAGAAGCCTGGGACTCCAAAAACTCCCAGTATAATCATTCCTGGACCTTCTAAGAAAGGATATGAAGATTATGAGGGTTCAAATGTATTTATGGATGAGTCTTTTATTGAAACCCTCTACAGAAGAAACTCAGGAAGAGAATTAAGAAAATTAAAAATATGGAACAGGATGTCCTGGAGTTGTTTGTTTTAAATAGGTGTATTGAAAGAGAAAATCAATAATTAAAAGGGCAAAGCAAGAAATTTCAGGAAGAAATTGAGAAACTTCAATCAAATACTAAGAAAATAAAAAATAAGATGCATAAAATACTTCATCCAAAGAAAACAAGGAGGAGTGATAGGTTGGAAAATAATAACTCGGGCCTCGACATATTGATCAATACGGCAGGGCTCTCTTAGTGGTTGAAGAGAGTATATTTCAATTTTGATTAGTTTTGTGATATCTTTGCATGAGGACATGCAAATGATCAGGTGTGGGGGTAATGTTGAGCTCCCATTTTTTCACTCACCATACACTTATTTCGTCCATTTATTCCCTACCTAGGCATCGAAATCCAACTCATTGTCTCTTACCTTCATCCTTTTTGCTCGCTTAAGATCTTGATTTCAGCATGAGGAAAAAGTTGTTTATTTTGGTGTTTTCTAAGTTCTTAATGAATTAATTAGGATCCTTTAGCTATATTTTACCAATTATGAAAGTATACTAACCTTTTTACTGTAACAGTTGTTCCCACAATATTCCTGGCATTTCAGTACCAACATAGGTATTCTGGTACCCGAGGTTGTGGCTTCTCCTATCTGCAGGCGCCCAGAACGGATTTGGTGATATGGGTGTTTTTTGTATGACCATCGAGATGGATTTTGACCATTTTATTTATGCCCAGTGTCCATCTTCCTTACACGAGACTACAAGACAACCCATGGGAATATCTACCAGCACAACATCAGATTGGGGTCAGGACTTAGAAGCAGTAACAATATCTAGTTTGTTGAGTCAATTTCTTAAGTTTGTAATATTGGATAAAGGAAATACTGATCAGTGAGATCCTTCAGTTTTATAGCCATTTTTTACCCCCTAGTTCCATGAGAACAGGGGAGGACGATGTGATATTATGAATGCTCAGAGCTTGATATATAGATGTTCTTGCTCTGTAAACAAGTTAGTAGACTTTTTTGTTGAATATAATAGAAACATGTGTTACTTATTTTCGTACATATGTCTTGTTCTCAATAGTGTAATGATTATGTTGTAAGTTGGCTACATATTTTCACTTAATGTCAATATGGATTTGTTCTATCTTATTTGTATATTTGAGAGTCATTGAATCCATTCCCACACACTATTTTGGAAGGCGAGGACCCACCTCCCCTGGTAAGTTGAGTTACTTGTATAATATTTGTTCTTTATCTATTGTAATTGTGTTCATGTATATATTTGTGTGGATTGGTTTCTAAATTGTAGATTTCATTTAAGTTCACGTGTGTTCACTGCTCATTGTGGATCTCTATGTGTTATAAATGGAACTGACCTTAGTACAATGGAAGGTTTTCATACAAAAAGATAGATGTGTGAATGAGTGTTAATATTTGCATTTTGTTCAAGCATGCCTCCTTCTTGTATAAGATAGAAAGCCAAACATGTTTCAGGATTTATTGGTAGATTACACAACCACAAACATTCGATCTGAATATCTCACACACTTTCTAATAAATCTAAATCTCATATGATCAAACGAATGAACTGAATCAAGACACTAAAATTATCCATTGTGTGTTAACTTGGAATTGCATTAAAATAAGTTAAAGTGTTGAATCTGGTTAATAAATATTTGTTTATGAGAAAAGTCAAGACCTGGAATGAATGGCATGATCATATTGTAACTCTCATCTACTTAAGGAGCTGACTCTTTTTCTTATCTTGAATAAGAAGAATTAATATCAAGAATTGATAAAATCTTTGTGATGACCTGGTCACATATCAGGAAACTTTAAATACTCCTTGATTGTTCAGAGATTGAATTGTAGTCACAAAGGATTCAATTGATACCTCCATATTTTGATTATGTGGTATTAAGGGCATATATATTCAAGTTATTATCACGAGCCTATATCTGTGGTTTGAGTTTACCTTCTTGCTAAGTGTTGTGTGACCTCTAGAGGTGTTTCAGTAAAAGTAAGATGATATTTCAGGATTCAAGAGTTTAGTTTCAATTGCGTGCAAGTTGTGTATTTACATTCTTCACTGGTAGTTGTAAGTATTCTTTATAGAGTAGTTTTATCTTGTTGCTTCACCCACCAATTTAAGTGTCAAGATTTGTGGTAGGGCTTGTTTAGAGTCATTCCACAGCACTCTGACTTATTGTTTGAGTATAAGAATTCAGTAGCACCATAGAGTTTGTCCTGCTTGTAGTGAAGTAAACATTTTAGGTTAAGGATAGGTTAGACATTAGGAATTACTCTCAAAGCTGGTTAATCTTATTGTAGGTCAGTAACAGGATTATATGAGGACTTGATTGGACTCATATTGTTGACTGATACATACACCTGCATAGGTAATTGATACTCTATTTTTTATTAGTTTCTTGTTTCTTTATTGTTTTTCTAGAAGGTCGATTGTTTCCCACACATAGAATAGGATTTAGACATTTGAGATAGAAGAATGATTCATTGGTTTGACTATTGATTAGTTGTGTGTAGTGTAATAGTGGTTTAAGTTTGTTCTTTATCAAGTTGATTTTTATGTTAATGAATGTTTGGTAGGTCACCTAGTTCTCTTGCTCCTTGAAAGACAAGGCATGATACACTTTTGTCCTTTACCTGCACATACTATGCCCGCAGTTCATCATTTTACGAACATGGTTGACAGTTATGTAGGAATTTATTACAATAATTGATTTTCCCAACAATCACAATAAAGGAGAGACGGTTCATATTGATGGAAGGCCAAAGGCATCAAGGAATATTGCAGGGCTCATTAATTGTACAAGACATGGGACAACAAGAAAGAAACCCAATTGTATATTTGAAGGGAGTGAAGGAAATCGAATATTCATATGTGCATTGGAAACAATAGTTACATGGGAAGAGTTGTTGGTTGATTATGATTTGAATCGAATTAATGGAAGCATTGCTATTATGGGGGTAAATATGTTCTACCAGTATACCAAACCTATAATTATTGTTTTATTTCTTATATCTTTAACATACATTTTAATAGTTCATGTTTCTTAGATTATTTTCTAACAATCTAAAATGTCATGCATCTTATAATGTGGCAGGGTGATCGTGGGAAGGCACTGCCTAGCTCGCAACAGGGATAACAGTGGTTTTCGTATCAATTCTTTCTTACGATAATTGAATTAACATGTTTATTTGTTGATGTAGACGAGCACACCGTTGGAGAACGATGATGTGTGGGATGAAATAAATGATTCCATAAACTCGACAAAAACAATTTGAAATGCCTTAAGAAAGGAAAATCAAGAATACATTGAATTGGTTAGGTCTAAGACACTTATAAAGGAGGGAAAAGAAAGGATGAAAATATTAAGGCAAGATATAGAACAATTTGGGGTAAGCAAAACTTAAAAAGAAAATACCATTTCTGACATATATTGATTTATGAAATTTTGTCTCATACCATTATATGAGCAATTCTCTGACGTTTGTTTTTCTATAGGAAATTTCGGATCCAACGAGACATCTTGGTCATGGGGACGCTACTAGCGGCAGAGATGCACAAACCCCACAACATCTTAGAACAAGCCACATACATCTGAGGTTATTTTCCTTTCCATTTGTAGCTCAGAGAACTAAAACTCCCTGGGCCCATCAGACACCCCCACCACACATGCTAGACCATGCATGTGATGGTCTAAATGGTGAATCTCATGAGAATATTGGTTATACTAATATAGAGCATTGTTATCCTAGGGAAACACGTGTCCAAATCTTAGGAACACTCTCCATCAAGTATTTGGTGGACAAAAACTTGGTTCCTTTGAAGATACAACAAATCCCAAGTATTTTTTAATATTTTAAATAGTTCCTACCATTTGATTGAAATCTTCATCTTTCATATTATTTTAATCTAATTATCATATCATTTTTCAAGAAACAATATTTTTTACAGGACCTTGCACGACAAGGCTTTAGAGATTTTTGGGCCCACCATTCACACATGGTGGAATGCCCAAAATAAAGATTTGAAAAATAATTCTATAGACCATATGGTCGGCATGTTTGGTGATTTATTCAACTAGTCTGGAATCACCTCGAGGGATGGTACATATTTGAAATATGTCAAAGATCAATATAGGGTTCAATTGAAAAATAACCCTAATTATGATCGTCCTTTAGCCATTCCTGAGAGGGAATGGAATAATATAAAGGAGGAAGCAAAGGAGAGTGTATTGAGAAATGAAGGGAAGACACCACCTGGCCATGGAAGGTAATATATAATACTTTGAATTGAATATGTTGAATTTTGTTTAGTTCTACAGAAAAAATCATGAGATCTTATAACACACTTGAAACTTTTTGTAGGCTCCCATACATGCCAAAAGAAACCAAGGAAAGACTAGAAAAACATGGGAAACACAAACTTGTCCAAGGTAGTTACTTGAGATTAAAAGCTCGAATTTTAAGTACCAAATACTTTATTCATATTATACATATCATCATGTAAATTTTATCTAATTGCAACTAGTAAGAAAAAATACATATCTTATTCCATGTGATGTAGGGAGATACATTCAACATTTCCGCCACTGAAGAAGACTTGATCTACTAGGAAACAACAAATATTATCATCATGATCAAAAAAATTCCATGATTCTTTCTTATCAGACACATGAAGGCAGTATAGGAATATAACAACACATTATAGTTTATCTCTTAAAGCTTGTTTATTTGGATCAAAAGCATATACACTAGGATTATTTGAGTTTCATTTAATTCTTTGTGAATGTAAGTTAGATTGAAATACAATTATTTTTTTGTTAGATGTTGCATGAGCTAGGTATATTGTTTAAAAGTGTTTTTGTCTAGTGAATAAATCTGCATGACTAGATTAATAATAAGTTCAAAATCATCAAAAGTGTGGATGAATTTTCATCTTAACTTAATAGCTTTGTCTAACTTGAGGCATAAGGCTTCAAATTCCAGTATGTTATTGGTAGATTCAATATTTAAGAAAAAAGAGGAGTGATATTTTCCTAGGGGAGAGTAGAGTATGATTCCAACACACCTTCACTAAAAGAGGCATTATCAATCTGCATGTGCCATATTTGATCATCTTCATCATCACTGGGATGGAATACTAATACAGTTTTCTCTTCGATGAAAGCATAATAGGTACATAGGCTAGTTTCTACAAAATAAACATTGGATTTTGGTAAACTTTTGACATAAGATGCAATTGTTAGATCTCTAAGGATGACAATTTATTTAGGCTTCAATGCATTATCATATAAGCCATCTAGATTGAGGTAACCTCATGTAATTGTTTCCATTCTCATCCTAAAACTGTTAGAGTAATTTCCTACATCATGTATACTAAATTAAAGTTACAAGTGGTGTGGATCTTAGGGTGGGTATTCATTACTACAATGAAATCTTTGATCTAATCATCAGTTGGTTGCATTTTTTTGTTAAAAGTCATATTTTTCTTTKTTTCATTCATGCATGATAGACCTAATTGTTCCATGATAACMTTTGACATAATGTTTGGTTGGGAAATKTTACACATCAAATTKCCACACTTAAGTACCTCACCCTAAGTGTCTCAAGTGTCATAAAAGTGTCACATACACTGACACAATGAAAGAAAARTTGTCACAATCCCTAGTCAATGAGGAAAAATATATCATATGAAGGTCAAAGTACTATGTGCATATGAATTATTTATTAATATTCATAAAAAGGAAATTAATTTAGTGTGAGAATCCACCTCACATTTAGTTTCCTAATCTCAAGGAGAGGTTGAGAATATCATGGATGGTTGAGATATTTTMTCAAACCAAAATCCTAATTTGGTGGATCTTGATAGATATTTCCTCCTGAAAATCCTTGAGAGATATTTTCTCCCTAAAATCCTTGAGAGATATTTTCTCCCTAAAAATCTTGGAGATCCCATTTTAGTGGATCTAGTGAGTGATCTTCTCGATGGTGGTTAAGCCTCCAAATCCTATATAATGAGGGCTTTCCATGGAGAAGATGAGGAAGATTAGAGGTATCGAACCTTTGATTTTAAGAGACAGATAGAGATAGAAAACTTATTATCTTGGGATTCATGCAAGGGTATTGATGAGGAGAGCTTGGAGGAGTGTTGCATCATCATCCACGTTTGTAAGTATTCTCTTTGGGTTCTCATTTTAATATACTTGGCCTATTTTCTTCAAGCTTGTGTATTCTTGCATGTGCTTGGCTATTGTTCCTTCAATCTTTGTAGATGAATTTGTTTGATCTAATATTGTAGAGTAGGATTTCTTTGTTTCTCTTTGTTGTTTATTGAATTGCAGGTATCAAGTTACGCTAAGGAGTTTGGAGATCAAGCTTGTATTGGAAGCAGTGAGGACAAACTTTGAAACTAGGTGCACCACACCTTTCTCCCTCTCTCTCTTTCTGATTATTTAAACTAAATTCAAAGGGATGTTAGTGTCCATTTGTGTTTTTTTGTCTTGGTAGAGGGGTTTGTAATCCAAGGTAAAGTTCACCTGTCCGCAGGGGAAGATTTATGTAACAAAAATTGGCGACTCCATTGGGGATGGAAATTGAATTGTCTTTCCTTGGATCATCTGAGATTTTTCCCACCTTTAGATCATATTTGTTGTTTGTTTCTGGTCTACTTCCCTTTCTCTCTTCTTCATTGAAGATTTCACAGAGTCTTTGGCAAAGTTTTATGAGTTTTTAGCCTTTTTTTCTGAGTTTTTGGGAAGGGTAGTGCTCCTCTACTATGTACACCAGAGAATTTATATAGGATCAACGCTCCCATGTAGTGTATACCAGAGCGTTGTACCACTTTGTCCCTTTGGAAACAGGAGCGTCGATCTCCTTTTCTAGGTTTTTCGTCCCCTTTATGTTCACTTTTTATGAGTTTGATCCTAAGGGGATTTTTGCTCAGAGACCTTTGAATA
>JZKD02S2275626.1:226379-238307 GCA_000966675.3 Picea glauca
GCAAGGCCAAGTGGATTGAGGTTGGAAGGGTGAGGGAACTTTACCCTCATCTTCACATAGACTGAGAATAGTCTTTTGGAGGTCCAAAAGCTTCCCAATGGGGAGGTGTGATCAGTGGATCAAATTTTTCTCAAATTTCAAAGTGCTCGTAATGCAACGAAATTAGTGCCATTGCATCCGTCTCATCTTCCTGATTTCGGCAATATATTTACTTTGTCAAATGGACTCCGTATGGAGAAGTTATCGCAATCTGTTCGTCAAGCCAAACAGGCAAAAAATTTTGATGCTGACTGTACAGTCCGTACGGTCTGACGTGGCAGGGCCTTACAGGTCGTACGATGACGTGTCAGGTGGTGACGTGGCAACATATGGTTGGTTGATAGTTGGCGAACTAGGAGATGACACATGTCCTTTGGGTGGCAAATGATATGAGGACACATGGCCCAATCCGTGGGCACCACATGTCACTCGTTGATTGGCTAAGTGGTTGTATTAAAATTTATGGGAGTCCGCGGGGTTCGACCCCCGAACCTCCCCCACTATGTAAAGTCTTCACAAACCTCCGCTAACCAACATGCTGCCGATTGTTTCTTAATATGTATGCGGGTAATATTATATTTAAGTTGCATTTAGTATAGTTTTGGCGGGGGTTCGGGCCGGGGATTAGCCCCGACCTGTGGTCCTATTACATAAACATGTGACCATATTATATGTATGCACGTGGTTGTTGGCGCGCGGGGTTTTTATAACCCTTGGTCATATATCATGTGCCATATGCCCGCGACCTGGAGTGCGAAGGGAAGTTACACAGTTCTATAACGACTTAACCACTTTTTCCCATGCGCGAGGTCACATGACCCATACGCCCAGGTGCCTAGGCGGTTAGGGGCTGGCATGCCCTTAACCATTCTACGGTTTGCACCGTTGGCGCGGTTACGCCCGGTGCTGGGTTTTCATGCTTTAAAATGCGTGTGAGTCAGGTTCAAACAAGAGGGTGTGTTTTGTAGATGCAGAGACAGCAAGCTTGAAGGGGGGACTTCCAGGAGGCCTAACTTCTTCATTTTTTGATCGATTGAGGTGATGAAAGAGCCCAGACAGGGGTTTTTGGACGCTTTGAAGCCATTGGAGTAGTCAGTTTGTCAGTTTGATCATTGTAAGACATGTTTTTGAGCACTTTGAGCAATTAATAATAATGATCCATTGGAAGTTGGACCAAGAGATGTAGCCCAAGAGAGGGGTGAACTCCTTTATCAAATTGTTGTGTTTATGTGCTTATGTTCATTGATTATGTTGTTGTCTATGTGTAATTTTCATAAGTAATCCTTTAATCTATGTGTTGCAAACTGATCCTTTTGCTTTAAACACATAACATTCACTTGCAATAATTTTCAAGTTTTTCAAGTCTTCTTCATTTTTAGATCAGTGTCTATTCTCAGCCTTGACCCTTTAATACTCCAAACATTTAACAATGTATTCAACAATCTCCCTCTTCATGTAAGGCTAATAATATTGGATCTTGATTGTTGAAACTATTTTCTGGTATCACGGTGTCCAACATAAGGTACATTATGCATCTCTTTTAAAATTATACTCCTCAATTTAGGAGAATTGGGTACATAAATTGTGTTCCTATACAAGATAATTCCATCAATTCCCAATTCATAATCTTCAACTTTTTGTTGCATTTTACCTTGCTGTAATTTTGTTACCAATTCCATGTACTGCAAATCTAATTTTGCAGCCTCATAAATTATTCCTTTAAGATCAGTTTAGTACATGCTAATGGTTGTAGAATCTAGTTCATGCACTCTTCAGTTGAGTGCATCAACCACTTTGTTCTCTTTTCCTTTGACGTGCTTGATATCAAAGTCATACTCACTGAGGAATTCCAACCATCTACTCTACCTAGCATTCAAAGTTGGCTAATCAAACAAATATTTCAGACTATTATGGTATGTCCTCTGTTCAAACCTCTTTCCCATGAGGTAGTGCCTCCACTTATTCAATGCATGCATTATGGTTGCCAACTCCAAATCATGAGTGGCATAGATCCTTTCATGCTCTTTTAATTTTCTAGATTCAAAACATATCACAAGCCCATTCTGAATGAGGACTCGACCAAGTATTTCTTTGCATGAATCTGTGAAAACCATGAAATCTTCATTCAGATCAGCAATCCTCAGAATTGGAGCACTAGTTAAAAACTGCTTCAATTATTGGAAACTCTTTTCACATTTTGTTGTCCAATGAAACTTCACCCCCTTCCTTTGCAAGGAAGTGATTGGGTGAGAAATTATCAAAAACCCTGCAATGAATCTTTTGTAGTAGCCAGCTAGACCCATGAAGGATCTGACTTCTGTCACATTCTTAGGTGTTTTCCACCCTTTAATGGCCTCAATATTTCCAGGGTCCATTGCTATCCCTTATTCAGATATGATATGCCCCAAATAGTGAATTCGGTTTTGATAAAATGAGCACTTGCTCGATTTTGCATACATCTAGTGCTATCCCAACACTTGTAACACCATCCTCAAATGATGCTCATGTTCTTCTTCTGACTTGGAATATACACAGATTTCATCCAAAAGGACAATGACAAACTTGTATAAATATTCCTGGAAAACAACATTCATTAATCACATGAAAACAGTTGGTGCATTTGATAACCCAAATGGCACCATTATGAACTCATAATGACCATACCTTGTCCTGAAGGTGGTCTTGCTAATGTCTTCATCTATGATCCTTACTTGATGGTATCCTGACCTAAGATCAATATTTGAGAATATCCTTGCATCCTTTAATTGATCAAAGAGATCATCGATCCTTGGCAAGGTATACTTGTTCTTTATAGTCACTTTGTTCAATTGTCTGAAATCGATGCATAATCTCAATGTCCCATCTTTCTTCTTCATGAATAAAATGGGGCACCCCAAGGTGATACACTTGGGCGTATATACCCCTTATTCAAAATCTCTTCGAGTTTCATTTTCAACTCCTTCAACTCTGTTGTACTCATTCTGTAGGTATTCTTTGATACTAGAGTTGCTTGAGGTATCAAATTTATAGAGAAATCAATATCTCTCTTTTGGGGTAGTCCTGGTATCTCCTTGAACACATCCTCAAAATCTTTCAGGACTCCAAGATCCTCCAGATTTGGTACCTTATCCTTATGTACTTCCTCTATATGAGCTGCAAATATTTGGCAACCCTTCCTGTAACACTTCTTCAGCTGCATTGTTGAGATCTCTCGACTAGTAACTGCTCTAGGAATTCCTTGGATTGTTCTTGGGTTCCCTTCCTCATCCAGGCAAGTAAATTCCTTGTTATGACAGTATAAGACAACTTGGTGTTGGTCCAACCAATCCATACCAATTAGATAGTCATATGAACCCCATGGAAATATTTTCAAATCTTCCATGGTACTTATCCCATTCATTTCCACTGGACATGATTTAACGAGCTCAACAACTTTTCTCTTGGCTCCTATAGCCAACTGTACTAGCCAAGATTTCCCATGCTTGCTTCTTGGAAAATGAAATCTTTCCACAAATTTAGGATATATGTAACTATGACTAGCTCTTTAGTCTATTAAAATAGTTGTTGGCTCTTCTTCATCCTGGTTATCATTCTTGGGCTGACCCAAGTTCAGTTCCTTCTTTGGTTTCCAACAAAACCTCCATAAAACAATCGTCCCTCCTGGTAAACCAGAAGGCAACATAGCGCACAGAATGCATTGCACAGTCTCACCCAAGATAGTTCTTAGGGTTGGTTTAAACACTCAGGTGCTTGCATCCTGGGAATGATTGGGGATCTATGATTATACCCAGTGATCTTCATTTACTTAATATAACATGCAACTTATCTTGACTAACTTGTTATTCTTACTCATGCATGTAAAATATCAGATCTAACTAATTCATTCATTTATCTAACATATAATCATCAAAACCAAAGAAGATGCATAACATTCAGTAATATAACGCATGGTATACCATGGTTCACCCCTCCTGGGCTATGTCCACAAATATTTGGCTATTCTTCTCTTTTATTATCTTTGGTCCAAACTACAGCACCTCGCACATTACAACTCTCCATCAAAACATGTTGAGATATTACAATGAGGTAGACTAGATCTCACCAATCTCCTCAGCCTATGATCTAACCCTCAAGATATACCCTAGTCCCTCTCCTCAGCTCAACATCTTACAAAAATAAATCAGAATAATAGTATGCCAACATGACATCCCACTCCAAACCTCAGAACAACAGAACTCTCGACTGAGAATAATCCAACCTCTACCTAGATCTCCTAGGTACCTACTTATACATATTTTCATCTTACCATCCATTAAATTCTCTTACCAAAAACCTAAACCTATCCTGGTTAGTTCTTTTTGCATGTGTTCCTCGCATGCCTTCCTCTTCTGCATGCGCATATGTTTTACACGTGTTGTTTTTTCTGCATGCATGTATGCCTTACACGTGCTAGTTCTTATACATGCATGTATTCCTTACACATGTTGCTTCTTATGCATGTGCATCCACCTCCCACATCATTCTTTTCCCTCAAAGATGGCATGCACCCAAAAGGCTCCCAACAGACCCCCAACACCAACATCATGACTCGTCTCGAGTCACTTCCTAACTCTCGTGTCTGCCACTTCTTGTGTCAGTGCTTCGTACATACCCACTATCCGTTGGCACTACTCCTGAGCCTAGCTTCTCTTTGTTTCCATGGCTTCGACCACCTATGCAGTGACTGGAGGTCATAAGATCTCGCACCCATTCAAGCCTATATGTTCGAAGCATGCTTTCAATGCATTGATTTCCATGACCAAATGTTCTTCCTTTTCCTATAGGGGCTCCAACTGAGCCTATCGTGTGATATTTTGTGCCTGCACCACTTTTTCTTCTACCTGAAGTTTCTTCATTTCTACAACCGTCTTTTCGTTGCATGAAATCTGTCATTGTTGCATGCAATTTATATTCCTTTCCTTGCAGCTCTTGTAGGCTCCCATCTCCTAATATTTAGGTCCATATCTGACAGCTCTTCTCCAATAGTTCTTCCACTCTATGTATGTTCTATGCGATGTTTTATGTAGATGTTGTCACGTCTTTCTCTCTTTTCACTCAGACTACTGGGGGATTCGTAGATACTGCGTGCTCCTCCAGTTCCTTGATCTTCTCTTTATATTGTTGAAAATTTTGCGCTATCTTTGTTATCTTCTCCTCTGAAGATGCTTCCTCTGATACTGTATCATATGAGATGGCTTGAAATACTGCGTCTATCTGGGTCTCCATCCGGTCCAATTTTTGTTGTGTTATCTCTTTCTTTTGCCCTTCCTAGATGATGGCTTCCTTCAGTACCATATTTTTTTCCTGCCTTATTTATATATTTGTCACGTCAGACCTTGCTATGGACTGAATCTCCTGCACGACACTAACCTATAACTTATATAGTGTCTTTGTTGGTATCTTGGGAAATGCCAAGTCTAATGTTTTGATATCCTTCACAGGCTTCTATGTCATTTCCTCATCGATGAACAACATATCTGGTGTTATGATAAAGTTCTCACTTCCTTTCATTGTGATTTGTATTGTCTCTTTGATAGGTGCTCCTTCTCTTACTGGCACCACTTTATCCTTTTGTTGTTGTTCCTCCTTGATCCTCGACTTTTTTAACATAGCTTTTACCTCCTGTACCTATTCCAAAATTGAAGCTCGATGGTTTTCCACATTTTCCCATACTTCTGACAGTCTATCTTCTATTGTCATGGCTATCAGTTCTATGTCATCTATTGTCAGTGTGTTTCCATTTGTTTCTTGTGGACCTTTGATTTCTTCCTAGTGCCACTTACTTGTTCTAATGTTCTCTTTCTTTGGGCATCTGGTTTTTCAAATGCTTATGGTATTTGTGTATCCATGTCGATATCATGCTCAAATTCTTCATCCATGGTTACATCTTGTGCCTCCGTCTACACTTCCTCTGCACTCACCTGTCATGTCGATCCTCCTGGTGCCTGCCCTGTAGCATGTGGGCCCTATGTAGGACCACGTTGTGACTTCTTGTGTGTCCTATTTTTCTATCTAATTGAGTTTCTTTCCCCCACTTCACCTATTTTTGTTTTCTTTTGTTGGCTAGCGCCATTCCTGCCTATCTGTTGCACGGGGATTGTGTTACCCTGTGTTTGGGCTTGTAATTTTGGCGTTTCTCTTGGGATATCTGGTACTTTCCACTCCTCAAGCCACTCTTGTACCTCCATGTGAATGTCCTACATCGTCACACAGTACTTCAGCTGCAACCACTCCTTGGTTCGATCCTTCTTTGCATGTAGCCACATGTTGTGGCGTGATACATGGAAATTCGCTATATGTCCATACTCCTGGATAATTCTTGGTGAGATCCTCCATGTATCTTCCACGTTGTTATGAATATCTATTAAGTACTACACGAACATGTCATTGTTTACTTTCTTGACCTTGGGATCTGTTGTTCTTCACAGCGATGTGTAGCGCATTACGCCACATTTGTGTGTCCTTGTCAGGAACATCATATATGTCGTTTTGTTCCACCCCATAAGTGAAATGAGGATGAGTAACCATGAGTAGTGGAACTCAGAGCCCCAGTCTTGTGCATCCTTACAATATTCAAGGAATGAGTTGAGTAGATACGGGGCCCAGCTCATCGAGCTCCCCTTTGTGCACTGCGTCGCAGCTGCTACTAGTCCTATGGGAACTTCTTCTTTTCAGCACTTGAGCATTAATTTGCAACCAAAAAATGTGGTTGTAAATCATATCATAGGATCATTGATGTCATTGATCCCAATACCTCTATTCCCCCTCTCTGCGCCATACTTCGCTTTAATCTCGTGAGAGATGGTTTTTTCCTTAGTCTTGTCTTCTAGGTATTGCTCTGGCTTCTCCCCATCTGTGGGTAGCCCTGTAATCTATGCGATGAGGTCAACATTTATCTGTACTATCCTATCCATCCATAGGATGCCTCCATGCACCCTCTCTAAAAACTTAACACATTCATTAATGTATTTCTCGCGCCCGAAGTGCGGTATGTATAGTAGGTTCATGATACATGTGTTGTACAGTCCCATAATCCATTGTGCAAGCTCCAACAGTGACATACCTGATGGGCCCTCTCCCCTTCTTTCGATGTAGCTTTGCACTGCCAAATATGGTAACTTTGTGGCATATGAGACATCATGGTCAAAGTATTTCAGCCCCTCGACTCCTCCTACCATGTTATACCCAGTTTTCACTTCACTGGAAATTTTAAAAATTACTATGCTTAGCTCTGTTTGAGTGCATTGCACACCCTACGTACTGCTTTCTTCTCTCGGCTTATTTTTCCTTTGTGGGGAATATACTCCACCCTCTTTCTCTGTTTCTTGCTTTGGTTCTAGCTCTAGGCCTTTTTGAGTGGAATCCATGGTGGGTTATGCTTCCTACAGCCCTTTTCCCCTGGACGCGTTGGATTCCATCTCTCCAACGTCTTCTACAAGCTTATCAGGCTCATGTGTGGGTTATTTCTCCTCCTCCACATGTAATGTGGTTTGCGTGTACTCTGTTGTGTGGATTTTTTCCACATGCACCACTGTCGACATCTCATTGGTTCCGCTTTATGGTCCCCATGTGCTTCATCCAGTTCTGCTTGGTGCTCCAACTCACGGTGGTGACATGGTAGTTAAATTTGAACTGCAAGCTCTCAACTCGACAGATGGTAGTGCAATTCCTCACTTCTATCACTCTTCTTCTCAACTCATCATTTTTGTCCTTAGAAAAAATTACAATGGGTCAGTTTTCCCCCTCTTTCCGACTTTATAGCGAGATGGGGAAATGACACTTGTGTCACACTGATACTTGTCACTTTTTTCCCCCTTTCCGTTATGTTTCTTGTGCACGGTAGATTTTAACATGTCAACTTCTCTTGTGCGCATCATGTTTTCAAACCCTATTTTTCTTGCAGTGCCCTATTCCATCTACCCAATTCTATTTTGTTGAGGCTCTCCATGTGTGTTGAATTGTTTCTATTTTCATCCTTTTTTCTTTTTATGGATTTTTTTTAATACCTATATTTTTACTACGTGGTGTTGTCTAAGTACTAGGAGGTCGAATTTCCCTATACAACTTCAGTCGACTCCCATTGATCATTCCTCTGAGTTCTTTACCTCCTAAATCTTTCAACTGTACAACTCCCCCATCTATGTCAATCTTCACTTCATATGGTCCCAACCAATGCATTCTGAATTTTCCTGGGTGCTGAAGAAATTTACTATCACACACTAAGACTAAGTCTCCTTCCTTGAAACTCTTCCTTTTAATATTTTTGTCATGCCAAGCTTGGTCCCTTGATTTCTATACTTCTTGGTGAAATCTTACTAGAATCCTATCTTCTTCCATCAGCATCAACTGACTTACCCTTTCTTGTATTGTGCCTCATTATTTCATGTTAGTGATTGTTGCTACATGCAGACTAGGTACCAAAAACTCTAATGTCACCACTGCTTCTTTTCCATACACTAACCTAAATGGTGTGTGCCCTGTCAACTTTTTGCATGTAGTCTTGTATGCCCATAATACTGATGGTATCTTCAAGTCCCAATCATCCCTGTTGACATTGAAAATCCATGTCAATGCATTCTCTAGAATATTATTAAAGGCCTCCACTGTTCCATTTGCTTGAGGGTGATATTGTGTACTCTTTTGATGATAGACTTCAAAATCCTCAGCCATATCCCTGATAGTACTGTTAATGAAGTGAGTTCCTTGGTCGCTCATCAAAATCCTTGGGCATCCAAATCTAGTAATCACTTGCTCAAAGAGGAAGTGTGTTATTGACTATGCACTGGAATATTTTACTGGTGTTGCTTCTTCCCATCTCGTTAAGTAATCTATCTCAGTAATGATATACCTTGCTCTTGACCTCTTTTTTGGTGGATTAATTGGTCCCACAAAATCTATTTCCCATTTTTTGAATACTTGCAGGGTTACTTGTGGTCTTAGGGGAATCTCATCTCGTTTATTAGGTTTTTCAACCATGTGACATACATCACATCTCTGGAAGTAGTCCTTTGCATCTTTGTGGATGGTTGACCACCATAGTCCTATGCACAATACCTTATGCGCAGTATATTTTCCTACATAGTGTCCTCCAACTATTCCCTCATGGGCCTCTGGTAAAATCCTAGGCCTTTCATGTTCCGGTACACATCTTCTCAATATCTTGTTTGCACCCATATTGTATAAGTGTCATGCAAAAAATTGATAGTCTGCATCTCTGACTACTACATTTTTCATGTGCACAGTGTTGAATTCTTGTGGTGCAGTCCCTGTACTCAAATATTGAATGATGTCAGCAAAATACTCATCAACTACTTGGACTGAAAATAATTGTGCATTAGGGAAGTTGTCCTCTAAATTCGTAGGTTCCTCTCCATTAGTGATTCTTGACTGGTGATCAAGTCCTACATTCAACTTCCCTGGTTTGACTATCACTTCAAAGTCAAATTCCTGGAACAACAGTAACCATCTACAAATTCTCCCCCCAAACACTAGCTTATTGACTAGGTATTTGAGGGCATAATGATCTATGAACATTTTAAAGTGTTTCCCAAGTAGATAGTGTCTGAAATTTTGTAATGCATATACCATTGTTAAGCCTTCTCTTTCTGTGTATTGTAGTTATTCTCTGACTATGACAACTTTCTGCTTTCAAATTCTATAGGAGGGTATAACTCTCCAGCTCCTGGTTGCACCAAAATAGCGCCAAGTGTTATCGTTGATGCATCTACATGCACATGAAATGTATTTTCCCATTCTGGGAGTACTAGTATTGGTGTTGTTACCATTTTCTCTTTTAGAGTGTCCAATCCTTGCTGACAGTCCTGATTCCACTAAAATTTACTATCCTTCCTCAAGAGTTTCTTCATTGGCGCAGTGATCTGCACGTACCCTTTTATGAATTTCATGTAGTAGCCTATGTGTCCCAATATTGCTCTCAACTAACGTACTGATTTTGGTGGTGGTAAATTGACAATCACTATATTTTTTGCAAGATCTACTAGCAATCCTTGTTTGCACACTATATGGCCAAATAGTATCCCAAAAGGTGTCCCAAAGATGCAATTCTTGATATTTAATGATATCTGACACTTCCAACATATTTCCAACATTATCCTTAACACCTCTACATGGTCTTTCAACAGACTGTAGACTAAAAAATCATCTAGATATACCTCTAAAAATTGATGGATGAATTCCTCGAATGCAGCTATGACTACTCTTGAGAATATTGTCGATGCATTCTTCAGTCCAAAAGGAATGACTGTGTACTGGTAGGATCCCCATTCTATGGAAAAAATGGTCTTGTACCTATTTTTTGGGGCTATCTTTATCTGATGGTAGCCTGAGAATCCATCTGTGAATGAGTATGCTTCCTGGCCTCCTACATTCTCGTACTGATTTTGGTGGTGGTAAATTGACAATCACTATAATTTTTGCAAGATCTACTAGCAATCCTTGTTTGCACACTATATGGCCAAATAGTATCCCAAAAGGTGTCCCAAAGATGAAATTCTTGATATTTAATGATATCTGACACTTCCAGCATATTTCCAACATTATCCTTAACACCTCTACATGGTCTTTCAACAGACTGTAGACTGAAAAATCAGCTAGATATACCTCTAAAAATTGATGGATGAATTCCTCGAATGCAGCTATGACTACTCTTGAGAATATTGTCGGTGCATTCTTCAGTCCAAAAGGAATGATTGTGTACTGGTAGGATCCCCATTCTATGGAAAAAGTGGTCTTGTACCTGTTTTTTGGGGCTATCTTTATCTGATGGTAGCCTGAGAATCCATCTGTGAATGAGTATGCTTCCTGGCCTCCTACATTCTCTAGTACCTCATCTGCGAAAGGGGTAGGGAAAGGGTCATGTAGGAAATAATCATTCAACTTCCTCAGGTCGACACATATCCTTATCCTTCCATCCTTCTTCTCCTGAACTACCATAGGGATTACCCATTCAGATTCCTCCACTAGTTCTATGATTCCAGCCTCCAACATTTTATCAATTTCTTCTTTTACTTTCTTCTTATATATTAGGTTCATTCTATATGATCGTTGTCTGAGTGATCTAGACTCAGATTTGACAGTTATCTTCATCTCTCCTAGCTCTCCTGCTATGAATTTCATCTCTGTAAAGGTTGTTGGGAACAGGTCAATGTACTCATTGTTGGGCTCTATGGATGTTCTAAAAACAACCTATATGCATCAACCAAAGGTAGGCACTGACACAATCATTTTACTTGTCGCCTACGTAGGTTCTAACCTTTCGTTTTCAATACCCAGCCTCCAGAGATGCAACACCTGTAAAGGAAAAACAATTGTAAAGGGAACGACAATTTTTCTATTCAAAGGAACAGCACGACCTGCAAAAGGAACAACAATCGGAACAAAAGGAACAACAGTCGTTACATTGGACCGAACTAATGTTGAATAATTGCATTGTAGTATTTACCCAAAGCACACGCAAAGTATATGCAAGATTGAAGCAGGACTAATCTAATCTAATGTTTAAGCTACAACTGAAATTGAATCATTAATCTAACACACGACTGAAATAGAATCATTAATCTAACACGTGACTTGGAATTGAATTAATCTAGTTGCGTAAATGAAATTAATCTAGGAATGAGAAATTGCGTGAAGGAATTAATCTAGAAATGGAGAACTACATGAAGGAAAAGAAAGTACATGTGAAGAGTTAAATAACACAACATATGTGAGCTCACTCCAATGAAGCAATCTTCTATTACAATAACCAAATCAATCTTCATAACAAAATAATAAAAGCATGAAAACCAAAACCATGAATCAAAGCTAAGAATCCCTTTCTCTTTCGAATCC
>JZKD02S2275626.1:246854-261747 GCA_000966675.3 Picea glauca
GTGAAGGACATTCTTATACAGCCCGACATGGATGGGAAAAGAGGAAAGTGGATTGCCAAGATTCTAGAATTCGATCTAGAAATTAAGCCCACCAAGTTGGTAAAGGGACAGGGTTCAGCCAAATTGCTAGCTGAATCCAAATGCAAAGCCTTAGGGATTAGTTTCATCAATGAGCAAGCTGAGTCATCCAATAGGAGTTTTCAGGATGCCTTATCGCTGGCAGAATGTGACTAGTATCGTGACATTTTGTATTTTCTGCAGGAGTTGAAGCCCCCCGATGGAATGGGAAAAAGTAAAGTGAGGGCTCTTAAGCTCAAGGCGGTTAGGTATTGTCTCATTGACCAAACCTTGTACTGGAAAGACCCTTTAGGGGTATTTCTGAGATGTTTGGACCCACAGGAGGCCCAGAAAGTTACGTTTGATTTTCATAGCGGCCTTTGCGGAGGTCATCATTTCTGGAAGACTACAGCCCACAGGATACTCCGAGCGGGGTATTACTGGCCCACGTTGTTCCCCGATGTCTGCAGGGAGATCAAAGCATGCGCCAAATGTCAAAGGTTCTCGGGAAAACAACAGCTCAAATCTCTGCCATTGAAGCCCATAGTAGCTTCGGCACCTTTTCAACAGTGGGGGTTATATTTTATCGAAGAATTTCATCCTCCCTCAAGTGGTCAGCACAGATGGATCCTGAATGCAACAGATTATTTCACCAAGTGGATAGAAGTTGTCCCCACCAGAAGAGCATAACACAAAGTAATTATCATCTTCCTGGAGGATATCATAGCCCGCTTTGGCTGTCCCAGCAGGATCATCACCGATAATGTTGCTTCTTTCAAATTTGAACCTCTAATTAAGTTCTGTGAGCAGTTTCAGATCTCACTAGTTCACTCCACCCCCTACTATCCCCAGAGAAATGGTTTAGCGGAATCCTCCAAAAAAATCCTGATAAATATCATCAAAAGATTGTTAGAGGATAACAAAAGAGCTTGGGATTCGAAGTTGAAATTTGCTCTGTGGGCCGATCGTGTTACCACGAAGAGGTCTCTAGGCACTTCACCGTTTCAACTAGTTTATGGAGCAGAGGCAGTTTTCCCTACTCAGCTCGCCTTACCTGTGGCGAAATTCCTTCAAGACTACGAGGGAGAACCAGATCATATGATCAGAAGAATTCATTAGATAGTGGAAGTGCAGCAGATCAGAGAACAAGAGAGGGACGCAGATTATAGTCATCAACAGAAGATCAAGCAGGATTTTGACAGAAAGGTCAAGAAAAAGGAGTTCGAGATCGGGGACTTGGTTTTTAAATGGGATGCACCTAGACAGGATAAAGGCAAGCACATCAATTTCAACGCCCTCTGGATCGGCCCCTTTAAAATCTCCGATATTTTCTCCAACAACACCTATGGGTTGCAGGATCTGGAGGGCGAAGAGGTTTTCAACAGCCCAGTAAATGGGCATTTTCTAAAAAAATGTTTTATTTGAGCCGTAGACGGCTCCTCTGTTTGTAAATATTGTCTTTTACTTCTGTGTTTATTTTCTTTTTATGTTTCAGCTTAATAAATGACTCCATAGCCCAACAGCAAGGCACTGAAGCTGCAGAATGAGTTCTTAGAGCATCGCAGGGATGACTCTATCCCCCATGGAGCCTAATGTTAGCGATATTTCTTTCCTTGGGATTAGGCGTACCCAAGTCTGCAGTTGGCGCGAGAAGCACCTAAGAATATCACGAGGGAATCCCATTTTGAAGCAGCAAGTAAAGCAAGCGAGCGGGCAAAGTTTTTTCTTCAGTAGTCGGGAACCATCCTTAAAGTAAATCAACGGTCAGAATCTTTCAGAGGAGATCGGCGAAATCTCGTCAGCCGTTAGATTTCGAGAAGTTGCATCGGGTTTAAGTCCTAGTGTGTGGAGGAGAGTCGGGGTTCGGTTCATCGGAGAATCAGAGTTTTCTAAGACAGGGAACTCTTGCATGAAGGAATCGTGATACGTGATTTCCCGACAAGATCGAAGCCGTCCGTTAGAAGGGACACGTGGCAAGAGATCCCACAGATTCGGGGATCGAGGAACTGAAAGTCCCATGCACATGATAGCAGGAATCGCGATTTCCCAATGGAGTTAAAGACCGTAGTGGGATACAGGTGGCAGGCTTTCGCAGCGGGGAGCAGACCTTTGACAAGTGGCAGGGCCCACAACATTGAGATTATCCGGGCCGTCCGATCTGGACAGACATGTGGTGCGCGATTAAGTCACTTTGGTGTATCGCCCCTCGGGACTCCAAAATGCAAAGGATAGTCCCGTCATGTTCCGATGCGCGAGGTGACGGGAGAATCTGTGGCCCGGGCCCACGGTATTATCGAGAGAATTAAGAACCGTCGGATCTTGAAGGACACCTGGCACAGGATTACGCCATCTCGGCGTTTCTCTTCTCACGACTTCAAAGGCACAAAGAACAATCGTCCCTATTTGCGAATGTCGAAAGCCTCCATGGGGATAAAAGCAGGGTCACGGTCCACGGTAACCCGAGAAATTAAAAGAGATAAGTGGAGGGGGGGCCTAAAGGTGTTGTTTCCAGTTGCCGAAAGCATCGTCATGATTTTCAGATGCCATCAGAAGCGATTTCACTCCTGGTTTTCGCTTGAAGTAAATAAAGATAAGAAGGAGTAGTTGAAGCCTCCTTTCATTCATTAAATGAGGGAATGGAGAGTCTATAAAGACGTCCGCTTGCAGAGGTCCTTTGTACCGTTTTCATCAGAGAGGCCATGCCGAAGTCCCCAGCTCGACGAAGAAGTCTGCGCACACTAGTTGGGCGCTTAATGGCTCAGCTACCCTCCTTACAGGAACCGTGCATAGTCAAGGTGGCATTTAAAGAAAGATACTGGTACGAGTTTGATTGAAGGGACACCAAGCCTTGGGGTGGCTAGGCACGCCTCTGTGAGGCGATTTTTCCTGAGTATATAGACTCGGTATTTGTATTTTTGGAGGTATCGATGGTTGAGCAGAGCTCCCTATTGTAATGTTTAGCATCTATTTCAGTTTCCAGCTTATGTATCTGTATATGAGATTTCTTGTTTTATGACAGATAGTTCTTCTTTACTCGTCTAAGTTTTTCATCTTATGCTAGGAAGTTCATGATTGACTGAGTCATGCAAATTGTTTCATTTCTGTTATGATAAATGATTTATCGTGGCATTATTGTATTTTTTGGTGCTCTGTATTCAAATGCAAGAAGACCTTGTGTTGGGATGCCTTCTTCTACAGTCTGTTAGGAACCTGTTGTTTATAACATACCTTCGCACTCTTCTCCATAAGTCTTCCGCTTGCTCACTCTTTACTACAGCTCACTGTCTAAAATTTACACAAGACCTCACTTGCTCATGCATATCTGGCCTGTTTTTAGAGTTGGAACACTATTTTTTTGAGTTTCCTTCCATTTGATCACCTATCTATGAACAATCGTGACATAAAACTGATGGCCGTCGGGCTCTGCTCCTGCTAGAAATCCAGGAGTGACTTCTGTCGCCAACAATCCCTTGCTTATGTAGAAATCCATTGAACATTTTGATTGTTCTGATTTCTCTTTTCCTGGATCTTCCCCAATAGTTTCAAACAATCTTGAGTGTCATGGTCGGATGCACAAATATACATACATGTTGCAGGTGGAAGTGGACATTCTCTTGCATAGTGTCTTGGTTGTTGACAATTATGGCATACCACCGAACCTCTACCTCTTACAAAGCCTCCTCTACCTCGTCCCCCACCTCTATAGCCAACTCGATATCCTCATGGTGCATTGTATTGGGACACTTGGTTATACTGTGCAGGATTATACTGTGGCTATGCGGTATTGTATTGCGGCTTCCCAGTGATACATTGTTGTGGCGCAGTGTTATATGCGGCTGGTACTTGGTTAAACTATGGTGAAAATTTCCCTATCATCATCTATGCCTACACCCTATAGGTGTCTGATGTTATTTCCCTCATTGACTCCATTTTCTTGCAATCTTTGTCATCATGGCCCACTGACTTGAAAAAGTTGCAATATGAAATTTTAGGCACTGTCTAGTATTTCTGCATCATTGGACAATTATATGGATCATGCCCCTGTATCTTATAGATCTCACAACATAGTCCTCCTGATGGAAAAGGGTTTGGAAATCATGTTTCCATATACTGCATGAATGTTGGGCATTCATTCTTGTGGTGTCCTTCTTTCCTACATGTGGTACACCAAACAACTTCTCTTTTGTCCTTACTCCTGTTCTAGTTTAATTGAAATGTTAGATTCTTCAGGTATTCCTTGATCTCCTCTATTGATGGATCTGTCTTCTGGTATTGGTTCTCTTCCAGTTGTAGGGCTACTTGCAAAGCCTTTTCCTGGGTTTGAAACTTTTGTTGTCTCAATGGGTGTTTCAAGTGTGGTAGTAGTGAATTCACAAATAGGTGCCTATGCTGCATATATGTCATGACATACTTCATCTTTCACTTCAATCGTTTGAATATTTGGTCTATCTCCTAGACATATTCTCATGATTTATGCATGATCTCTATCATCCCATTCATGTATTGATCCTCTGATCTAGGATTTTTGAATTCATTTATCAGCAGCTTCTTGATATCCACAATCATTCTAGTTGTTCCCAGTGGACTTTTTGCAGCTAAACTCATGTACCAATCTAGTGTGCGATCTCTTAGTGTGATGGATAACTGTGAAATTTTGGTATCATCATATGTGATCTTCTTTTCTTCCTATATCTTTTCACATATGAACAAGTGCTTCTCAGGGTCCTCCAATGCCTCTCCCTTGAATTCTGGTAACCTAATGGTGGGATCATGTCCTTCCATCCTGAATGTTGAACTACTACCTCTGTGTGGTGTAGATCCTTGACTAATACTTCCTGAAATGGCTCCCCAGTTGTTTCTCCCTATGTAGATGTACTTCTTGTTGTGTTTCTTCCACTGAAATTTGGTTTGCTAAATGGTGGTTTTATTTCTAGTGTATTGGTCGCACATGGGTTTATGGGTTCCACACTGACACTGATATGGATATGAGTTCTACCTATATTTTATGCTCTTGGACCTCTTGTCTTCCTTTCATATGTCGAGTGTAGGATTTATTCAATCTGTTCCACAACCTGGAGATCCGCTACCTCTTCTTCATCACTTTCCAAGCCTTCCCTCACAGCTATGGTTCTCTCCTTATTGTTCATCTTATATTGGTAGGGTACTCCAATGAATGTTCTTCCAATTGTTTCCATGATCTTCTTGATCTGGTATTCCTCCATCATACTTATATCCAAGGCCTCCTCCTTCTTTCCTTTATCCATCTCTTCCTCCATTTCTTTGTCTCTTGTCACTGCTTCCCCCCTTCCCCCATGCACACAGGGAAGTTTAGTTGTCTGAGGCCATTGTCATTACACATTTGTTATAGAGTAACATATTGATGGAAGTATAAAACGATATGATATACCTACCTCGAGGTCCCTTCAGGAACTCTTTCTCTGTTGTGTTGTAAGACTTCAAAGTATCTACTCCAAATTTTGTGATGAATCCTGCAACAATGTTGTCTAACCAGAAATCTACTGCACACATAAATTTATTGTCAACTTGTTGTAATTGCGTGATCTCGGAAAGATTCCATTTTAGTTGTTGGATCTGATTTGTAGGGTGGTTGTCTTTCAAAATCAATATCCACTCCTACAACACATGTGGGAAATCACAAAAAAATACTTCATGCAAGTCGTTGAATACGTACTTGTCCAAATATTTGCATGGTATTAACTTCAGTTTTCTGTTATCTTTCTGGGAAAATTCCAGCTCCTTTGTTTTCAACCAGTTCTTGATCTCTTCCTTCATTGGGTTCCAATGTCTCAACATCCACTTTTATATTCTCATTCTTTTAACGTTATATCACTAGATCTTCATGACTCTTCAACATATCTCATTTACTCAATCCCTTTCTGTTCCAATTGGAAACAGAACCATTTGTTGGCTCTTCTTCATCCTCATTATCATTCTTGGGATGACCTGGGTTCATGTCCTTCTTTGGTTTCCAACAAAACCTCCATAAAATCATCGGCCCTCCTGGTAAACCATAAGGAAACACAGTGTATAGGATGCACTATGCATTCTCACCTGAGATAGTTCTTAGGGGTGGTGTTGGCCCTTGACCACATTTTGGAGAACCTTGGTCATGTTTGACCATTTTTGGGACCTCGACAGGATGGTCGAAGGCAGAGCACAAGGCGAAGCAGAGATCATGGTATCTCGCCCACTTTTGCGGGATTTTTGGGTTTAGGGTTTATGTAACGGGTATGGGATGTCGTCCCATGGGTTTACCCATGCTTTGGCCCCTTTTGCAATGTATAAATAGATATCTAGGTGATGTAAGAAGCGAGTAGTAGTGAATGTTTTTGTCTTAGTGCAGAGCTAGAGGATTTGTGCATACTATGTGTTAAGACTTGCAGAGCTAAGTGCAATTGATTGTAAGAAGCTAGTGTGCAGATTGTGTAAGAAGGCTTTGTGTTGTGACCTAACTCAGGGAAGGAGGATCTGGCGAGGTGCACGCAGATCTCCTGTCCTATGCAGAGTGGGTATTGTGGCTTTGTGCATTGAACGAAGATAATAAAGAAGAAGAAGAGTTTGTGAACGTAGCCCCGATGGGGGTGAACCACGTATATCCTTTGTTATGATTTCTTTGTGCGATTGATGTGATTTATTCTTAGTGTTGTCATCTTTATGTATGTTAGATGCATCTGATATAGTATCTTAGTTCTTATTTATGTGAATGAATTCTAGATATGATCTATTTCTATATGCTAAGTTCTTGGATGTGTTATATCTTGTTGAATACTGTGTTGTTCTATAATTAGGGTTTTCTCCTGCAAAGTGGATAAGAGTTAAATATTAATGAATGTTAACTACTAAGTGTTATGTTAAGTAATGTGATCGTAGATCTGTGTCCCATCAAGGTTGTAGACACTTGAGTCCTGTAACCACCCCTGCCTCTACCTCAGGTGAGACTTCATCTTCTTCGTAGGTGTTGCTGAAAGGGTCAGTAATTAGGGTTTTGTTGGTGCATTGTTGAAGCGTTGAACCCTGGGTCTACCCCTGTGCCAACAAATGGTTCCACTGTCGGGACCTAAAAATGTGATTGTTGGGAACTGAAGAAAAGAGAAATCTTTGTGTGTATATCTGTTTCTTTAGGGCGCAGTATTCTACTTGACTTGCGAAGCGTTGTGATAAGAAAAGAATCCCGAACTGAAGAAAATAGGTAAGATATTAAAGTTTTGTGCTCTAAGAAAGGTAAGATAAGTGAAAAGTTTTGTTTCGAAAGAATGGATCTAGGTATGTTTGATAAATTTTGTCCTAGTTTGAAAACTAGGGCACAGCTAGAAGAAAGAAGAATTGATATGAATAGATCTAATAGAATTAATGAAAGATATGTTATTCCTATGCATAGAAATAATGTTTGGACTAACAAATGGATGTAGGATCCCAGAAATAATTTTTGCAGGTTAGTTACTGTGATCCCAGTGCGCAGTACAAGAAAGGTTGGGGATCATTTAAAAGAAAGAGAGGATTAACTCTTTGTTATAGTTGCAGAATACGAGGACATCTTGCTAAGGAATGCCCTGGTAGAGGTTCTAGTTGTCTTTGTTGTAAAGCTATGGATCATGAAGTTTTGGATTGCACTTGAATGATTTCCAAAGTTGAAAAGATGAATATAGAAAACCATGAGGAAGGTCAAGAGACTAAGAATATGCTCAAGAACTAGAAAGAATCAGAGACTATATTATTACAGATGAAAGAAACCCTGAATGATCACAGATACATCAACTTATCAGAGGTCTTAAAAGTGAAGGAGTGCATAGAAACAAGAATAGGAGACTTCAACATAGACTGTGTCCTGGATGAGGAAACACAGGTGAATATCATGACAGAAAGAACTTGGGAAATTTTGGGAAATCCTGCTATGGTTCCTTCACTAGGAGGAATAGGATTGTTTAAAGGGAAGATGATAACTCTATGTGGAAGACTTACCTAGATATCAATGAGTGCTCATGGAAATTCGACTGAAGAAGAATTTGAAGTAGTTAAGTTTGTTGAGAACAGTGCCCCATTTGCTATTTTTCTAGGAAAAGCTTGGGTTGACAAAGATCATCTACGAAGGAAACAAGAAGAGGAAGCGCTACAACAGAAAAAGAAAGACTTAAAGGATTTCATGGCTAGGAGAATAGTGCGCTTAATAGAAGAAAAAAAGGACAAGTCAAAGATAATAAGGACTAGAGACCTGGTTGTCAAAGTTGAAAGAACACAGGAAGACTTGAAACCCTTGTCCATACAAAAGAGTAGAGAACCTACCCCAGAAAGAGAAGAAGTATTACCCTCAAACCCTATGAAAGACCCTCCATTGTGTGAAGTTACTATGCCAAGAGGAGATAAGAACAATAATGGAAAGAGGAAACTAGTGACTCAAATCACAGGAAAGAAAGCAAGAAAGCTCATCAAGAAGAAAGCCAAGTTAGAAAAATTGTAGGAAGTTCCATAGAGGACTTCATAGAAGGAAGGTTTGCAGAACTGGAACTTCATCAGGATATCAAAATAGCGCAGATTGGCACTTCACCACAACGAAGATATATGACTATTGGAGGCGTCTCGACCATTAGAATGATGCTCCAGAATGGCTAGAAACACAGTTATTTCCAGAACATTCACCATTGGACCATTGGGACCATGCCATAATGGATGGAATTACATTGATTGAGGCATTCATGCTCGTTGGAAGAGTCCATTAGGACATTTTCTATTTATCCAGTCGAGCGTTGCACTGAGAACACTTTTTCCAATTGTGATTATCCGAGCCCATAGAGAACTAGTTGCTTTTGCGCAGTTCTTATTGAGAGGTCGCCACCCATTCTGTTACATTGAGTGTTTGCTCACCGACCTGAGATATCTGATCTCGAGCATGCATGTCAGACGACATTAGCACAGTAGAAAATTTCGTCGAAGATATCCTAATAGACCTCATGGTTGAAAAGTTGATGTTTGCAGGCATATAATCTTCATTGACGCAAGGATTATAAGCATCCTCATCGATTGCACAGCATCGGTCTAGCCGACCCGCTGCTAAGAAATGTAGCGAGCATCGTGATGACCCGGTGAATGCGAAGTTCATCCCATCTATCTTGCCTGACTATATCCTACTTCTGGCTGGCATGGTTAGTCGTGATAGTGTCCCGAGGGACTTTGATTACACCTTGATCATTGTGTACCTCCTGAAGGGGATATGCATAGTTGGACTATAGTTGGGACAGATTATGACGTTGAATATTAGTGACTTCAACTTGGGAGATTGCAAGAACCATGCCATGCTCACCCCACATAAGTATTTGACCAAGACAAAGGGGACGAATTTGAATATCATCCCCCAACCATGGACCATGGACATCGTGAGGTCCACCATCATGAACGTAATGAAGATACCCCATTTTGGAAGGCATCAGGAGGTTAGCGCGTGCGTTAAAATCCTATTGTCTTGCTTCCATGGTGGTTATTTGTGGCTAGACAGATGTATCATCGTAGATATGGTGTTGATCCATCGGATCACTAGATTAAGCATGCAAGGACCAGACCCACAAGAATTTTATCCAGGGAAGGTTGCAGATCGTGCCCTGGCATAGAGAATCAAAGACACCTATGGTGATGTAGAGAAGGGGAAGTGAGGATACAAGGTAGCTTCCATCTAGAACGATGCAGTGTGCCTATATTTCCAATTGATCATTGGTAAGATTGTTATAAAGAATAGGCCAACGCAGGTCATGGGGTTTATCATCGACCTCGCAAGAAAATGCGTTGAGGGGCTGCAAATGAACTGGGCGAGCTACCTCATCAACCAGTTAGAGAAAGACTGTCGTGAATATCAGGATCAAGGCTATGAGTTTCATTTCAGTTGGTTGTTGATTCTCATCACCTTCATTGCTTGGGAGATGCTGGAAGGAGCGACCTTCCTTGATATTGAGTCGTCTGAACCCCTAGCTAGGAAGTTCACTACGCTCTAGTAATCGAGAGGCATGGCTAAGCAATGGCAGTCAAACGTCGTGTTCCACACCTATTACCTTCATTTGAAGAGGGCTATTGAGTCTTTCCCTCATATGACAATGAACACCCTGCATAGGTTCAATCCATTTGTAAATTTCCACGCTGATAGACATTTTATTTATATCACTACATGTGGAGACGAACATAAAGAAGAGATTCAATCCTACTATAAGATCACTGAAGAGGACATGGAAGAAATAACTATGGAATGGCCCGCAGAGTTCCTTATATCAGTTGACCAAGCAGAACAGTCTGACTCCGACCCCATCGGCAATCCTGTGGTCACTCATGAAGAATATGATGCACCCAGAAGTAGTGAAAGGAAAAAGAAGGAAGAGGTACAGGAGATGAATAGTTCATCAGAAGAGACTACTTTAGATTCACCTGAAGGGGGAGGAGGTGACAAAGTAGAAAAGGAAGAGAATGACGAGAAAGAAGTCAAATTGGAGCAAGGCGAAGTAACACCACCCAAGGACCCCCTTGATGAAGCCAAGACATCCAAGAAAAGAAAGGTTTCCCCCAATAAACCTACATCGTGGAAGAAGTTAAAAGACAATAAATTGCCATTTCAGATTGTGCTAACGGTGGATGACATTGACCTTATCATTGTTATTATGTCATACACCTCAAAGGACATTCTACAGTGCAATGAAGAAAAACAGGATACCATGTATGATAGTATTGCAACAGAGTTGAAAGGGGTACAACAAGCCCTCTACTCTAGCAGTGCAATGTCTACTACACCACCGCCATCAGAAGGAACAAAGTTGGGAGATGAGCTTGCCCAACTATGCAGAATAGCAGATGTGATCGAAGCTCGCCTTTGTTGTGTCCATGAAGAAAAAGAGCAGGCCACAGAGGCATTAAAGAAAGCAAAAGAGGAATTCATAGAGAAACGTCGAGTTACGCAGAAAGAAAAAGACGACCTCCAAGCAAAGTTTGCAGAGGATAGAGCACATATCTAGAAGGAGAAAGAACAGTTGTGCATAGAGAAAATTGGAGTGAAAGAAGCAGTCACTAGAGCACTTCGATCTGTGATGGGCTTAGAACAGAGGGAAGAAGAATCCATTGAGAGGCAGGTGGGGAAGCTTGATGAAGCCATTCATCAGCTCCAACAAAGAGTAGAAGAACTAGAATTACAACTAGAACAAGTGGTCACCAAAGTATAATAGCGCTTGGAAGAACCTGTGACGGAGAAGGTTCTTCAGGAGTTCATCGAGCAGGAGGCTTTGGCAAAGCAACAGGTCGAGGCAGGTCGAGGCATCTTGAGCCAATATCGAGGCCTTCGAGGCAGAGTTACCCAGATCAGAGTGACTCAGGACGAGTCACAGGTGAATGTTTGGGGCATGTTATCCCTTGACCAAGTTTTTGAGAACCTTGGTCATGTTTGAACATTTTTGGGACTTCGACAAGCTAGTTGAAGGCGGAGCGCAAGGTGAAGTGGATATCGTGGGATCTCGCCCTCTTTTGCGGGATTTTTGGGCTTAGGGTTTATGTAACAGGTATGGGATGTCGTCCCATGGGTTTACCCATGCTTTGGCCCCTTTTGAAATCTATAAATAGATATCTAGGCGATGTAAGAAAGGAGTAGTAGTGAATGTTTGTGGCTTAGTGTGGAGCTAGAGTCTTTGTGCATACTATGTGTTAAGACTTGCAGAGCTAAGTGCAAGTGATTGTAAGAAGCTAGTGTGCAAACTATGTAAGAAGGCTTTGTGTTGTGACCTAACTTGGGGAAGGAGGATTTGGCGAGGTGCATGCAGATCTCCTATCCTGTGCGGAGTGGGTCTTGTGGCTTTGTGCATTGAACGAATATAATAAAGAAGAAGAAGAGTTGGTGGACGTAGCCCCATGCTGGGGGTGAACCACGTATATCCTGTGTTATGGTTGCTTTGTGCGAATGATGTGATTTATGTTTAGTGCTATCATCCTTTTGTATGTTAGATGCAATAGTAGCTTAGTTCTTACTGATGTGAATGAATGTTATATCTGATCTATTTTTATATGCTAAGTGCTTAGATGTGTTAGATCTTGTTGAATACTGTGTTTTTCTCTAATTAGGGTTGTCTCCTGTGAAGTGGATAAGAGTTAAGAATTAATGAATGTTAACTGCTAAGTTCTTTGTTAAGTACTGTGATCATAGATCTGTGTCCCAGCTAGGTAGTAGACACTTGAGTCCTGCAACCACCCCTGCCTCTACCTCGGGTGAGACTTCATCTTCTTCGCAGGTGTTGCCAAAAGGGTTGGTAGTTAAGGTTTTGTTCATGCGATGTTGAAGTATTGAACCCTAGGTCTGCACCTGTGCCAACAGGTGGTTGCAACGCTCAGGTGCTTGCAGCATGGGAATGAGTGGGGATCTGTGATTGTACCTAGTGGTCTTCATTTATTTAATCTAACATGCAACTTATCTTAACTAATTTGTTATTCTTACTCATGCATGTAAAATATCAGATCTAACTAATTCATTCATTTATATAACATATAATCATCAACACCAAATAAGATACATAACATTCAGTCACATAACGCATGGTCTACCATGGTTCACCCCTCCTGGGCTACGTCTACAAATATTTGCATATTCTTCTCCTTTTTTATCTTTGGTCCAAAACTACAGTGCCTTGCGCATTACAAATCTCCATCAAAGCAGGTCAAGATCTTACAATGAGGCATACTAGATCACACCAGGTTCCTCAGCCTGTGATCTAACCCTCAATATATACCCTAGTCCCTCTCCTCAGGTCAACATATTACAAAAATACATCGGAGTAACAGTATGCCAGCATGACAACCAACATGACATCCCACTCTGAACCTTAGAACAATAGAACTCTCGATCGAGAATAATCCAACCTCTACCTAGACCTCCTAGGTACCTACTTATACATATTTTCTATTTACTATCCATTACATTCTCTTATCAAAACCCTAACCCTATCCTGGCTAGGTCTTCTTGCATGTGTTCCTCACATGTGTTCCTCTTCTGTATGTGCATCTGTTTTATACATGCTTGTTTTCATGCATGTGTGTCTACCTTACACGTGTTGCTTCTTCTGGATGTATGTCTGCCTTACATGTGTTGCTTCTTCTGCATGCGCATTCACCTCCCACGTCATGTGTTTCCCTCAAATCTGGCCTATGCCCAACAATAGTAAAGGCATGGTTATTGATCATACCTTCTACTTCAATCATGTGTGATTGAAACTCTACTTGCTTGTTGTCTAAGGATGCATAGGTCCTAGTCACACTTCTTCCCATGTCCTCCACTGCTTATGTTTGTTGTACATTGTGGACAACTCTCACTTTGTCACCTTTGTGAGGAAAATATCTATACGTATGGTCTCCTTTACAGCTCCAACATTGAATGGGTGTCTGCCTTTGCCTTTGCCCACCTACCTCAGCCATTATGTTCTCTCTAAAAGATGATTGTCCTTGAGGACTGTTTTTGAAAAATGGTGGCTTGTTCCCCTTCTTCCTTTGTTCCCTCCTAAACTTCTTCTTGTCCTCCCAAGGCTTATAGAGAGTATGATTCCCTTTTTTCTAGTCATATAAGCATTTGGCTCTCCTTATGGTTTCCTCCAAAGTCTTGGGATCATCATATTGGATCTTGTCACTCATGAAAGATGGCAGCCTACTCAGGTACCTTTGAATCTTAACTGTTTCATCCTTGATGAAGGAGACATACTTCAAAAGTTCTAAAAATATCCTTTCATATTCATTAATAGCCATGCTTCCCAGTTTGAGTTCAAAGAACTCTTTCATCTTTTTTTCATAATACCTCTTGGTCAGGTATTTCTTCTCAAAATGATTCTTGAATTCCTTCCCAGCCACATTTTTCTCCCTGGTGTGTTGCACTTGCACAAGTTGATCCCACCACATGGATGCCTTTCCTTTCAACCAATAGATAAAAATGCTTCCTTCTGCATGAGAAGAATAGTTATGCAATTGGAAGTACTTCCTCATTTCTAGCAGCCATGTATCAGCATCTTCATCCTTCTTGTGTTCACCATCAAAAGTAGGAGGTTTGATCTTGTTCATTTCTCATTTCAATTCATCCACCCCAGACCTCCTATGATGCTTCCTAATAGGGGATGGACTTGATCTATTGTGTGCTCTCCTATGGAAATTATTTTTGGAGTGATGGTGATGTCTGCTACCACTCCTTGATCTTCCTTTTTCCTCAGGGGTCTCGTCGATTCTTGATTTGTTGGACCCACTCTCCTTATCCAACTTATTTTCAATTATGTCCAGTCTTTTCATTAACTTAATATTGAATTCTTCATGTTGTTCCTTGGATTTCATAATCCTTTCATTATCATCCTTGTGGCTTTAGACATATATCTGCAAATTTCTGAGGGTCTCATCCAGATTTATGTTTTCCTCCTTTCCTTCTCCATGTCCATTGGAGTTGGTTCCTTCCATACCTAATTAGACATTCATCCCTCTGATTTCATCCTCTTCATTGTAGACTATCTGTGTATCATCCATCACTCTGCACTCTATTTTGATTCTGATATGACAGTTATTAATTCTGCAAAAATGTGCAGCCAACAGAACTTTGTTAGGCTAACTATTCTTAATAATTTCATGAAAACATGAACCATTCTGATTCATTAATATATCAAAATTATTTTATGTCGATTTCCTAATAAATTGATGGCTCAAATCCAATTTCTGGGTGAACAGTTATATTCTACTCTTAAATACCTTTCCAATGCTTGTTTCCATGCTCAATTCTGAGTTTTCAGCAGGAAGTTATGGATACTTGAACAATTTGTCTTTTCAGTGATGCAATCCTATA
>JZKD02S2275626.1:279531-289573 GCA_000966675.3 Picea glauca
GTATATCATGTGTAAATTATTCATTATTCACAACGGTTAATGAGAATTCCTCCATTCTTTCTCTCCTTCTTCTTCTTTCTTCTATTCTCTCTGCAAATGTGTGTATCATTATTTATCTAGATCTATTACGTGCAGGTTCAACACATTTACATGGTATCAGATACGACAGACTACTAAGCAAAATCTACACCAAAATTTTTGCAGGTACAAAAGATTGAAGACAACAAAAAGATGGAATTCCAAAAAGAATTCATTCTGACACCTTACAACTATTTTACATGGAAGGAGAAAATGGCCATACATCTATGATCCAGAGGGTTGTATAGGTTAACCATGAATACAGATACAGAACCGACATCAGCCATAGAAAAATCCAAGTACTTAAATCGCATGGATGAGGCACTCGAAACAATTTGCAGTCTTATCTCTCTCGATCTCCTTTTTCACATATCTTCCTGTAAGACTCCCAATGAAGCCTGGAAAATATTGGAAAGGCTATTTGGAAAATAGGATGATATGAGGGGACACATGCTGGAGGTGGAGATGCTCACATTGGATCCAAAACACTTCGACAATATCCAAGATTTCTTTACAAAATTCAAGGATTTATTGTCACAACTCAAAGCTTGCAGGGTTGATAAATTGGCGGAGGAGAAACAAATGGTTCTCACCATTCTCTCCAATCTTGGTCCTGAATTTTATTTATTTGTATCTACATTCCATACTATCAGATTCGCCTCTGGAGCCACCTAGAATATGCCTTCTCTTGAGGACTTTATCGAATCCTTGACACAAGAGAAAACTAAGCTCATCAACATGGGCGCAATCAAAGGCCCAAGTGCGCATGAACTCACTATGCATGATGGCAGCCACAAATATCATAAATCTAAAGATAAATATAAGTGGAGATCTCATGCACATATGAAGAAGGAATGATACAAAAAACCCTTCATCGATGCCTCCGGATCCAAAGGAGAAAAGGGAAGAAAAGGAGAGAAACACACATACTGTCACAAAGGATTCCATTCAAAATCCGCATGCATGCAAAAACAAATAGATTTGATGTCTCAGATACTTCAGAAAAACAACCTTGGATATCACATCCCCGAGGATGCAAAGAAGAAGAAGCCAGAAGATCCAAATTCCAAGAAAGGCAATTCTAGCCATGGCTTGATTGCAATCAACTCCTCTCCCGATGCTTGGATCATAGATTCAGGAGCATCACATCACATGGATGCCTCAGAAGCAGACTATGTTTCATTGGATTCATGCAAAGGTCCTCCTATTCTGATGCGGGATAGCTCTTATGTCAAAGTCACCGGTAAAGGAAGGATTGAACTCACCAATGAAAGCTTCGAGAATGTGCTACATGTTCCCAAACTTTCTCTAAACCTTTTCTCCGTATATCAGATGAAAAATTCCGGCACCGGAAAGAAATTCATTTTCACACCAAATTTTGTTGACATCTACGACATTCAAACCAACTCCAGGGTTGCTACCAGTGAGGTAAATCATCAGTCTAGATTGTATACTTTTTATGAATTCATTGAACCTGATTCTGCTTTACTGCTTACTCATGCTAATGAAAGTAGTAGGATATGGCACGAAAGGTTTCAACATTTGAATTTCAGATACATGCAACAGCTTAGCAAGCACAAATCAGTTGATGATCTACCAGAGATCCATTTCTCCAAGGGAGTGTGTGAGGGATGTGTTCTCGGGAAACACCCTCAAGAGAAATTCGACAAAGGAAAGTCTCAGCGAGCTTTCACACCTTTAGATCTGATCCACAGTGACCTCATGGGTCCTTTTCTGCATCCATTGATCAACAAAGTGAGGTGTTTTCTCATTTTTGTTGATGATTTCTCACGTTTTAATTGGATCTACTTTCTCAGGAAAAAATCAGAAGTCTTTCAACACCTCAAATATTTCAAATCTTTTGTTGAGATACAATCCGAAAAGAAGATCAAAGTCCTCTGAACTGATAATGGGGGAGAGTATGTAAATCATGAGATCCATAATATTTTCCATGAGGCAGGGATTCAGTTGCAACATACAGTTCCCTATACTCTGCAGCAAAACAGAGTTGTTGAGCGGAAAAACAGATCTCTAAAGGAGATGGCATCTTGCATGTTGCATGCAAAGTCACTACCACAGAGACTATGGGTTGAAGCACTTAATTGTGCAACATACATCCAAAATAGATCTCCCCATAGATCTGTCAAGGATAAGACCCCCTATGAGGCTTGGAGTGACCTCAAACTAGAATTCACCCACTTTCACATTTTTGGTTCACGTGCATGGGCTCGGATTCCCTCTGAAAAGAGGAAGGCACTTGATTCACAGAGAATTGAGTGCATTTTTGTTGGATACCTTGACGGTGTGAAGGGATATTGGCATGTTGATCTTTCCTTGAACTGGCTCATCATTGAGCGTAGTATCCAATTCAAGGAAAGTGTCTCGCATGTACCTCAGCAGCCACATGCAAACACCTTCACTCTTCCACCTGTCCGAGATAATGAGCATGCACATGAGGACTCTTCTTTAGATGAGATTTTTGATTTAGAGGAATCAGAGGATTCTGATTTAGATTCAGATTTAGTACAGTTAGATGTAGAGTCAGAGCATCCAGATGCAGTTGCAGAGCCAGAGCAGAGGCCCAAGTAGGCACAAACTACTCTTCAAGATGAAGGGGATCTTGTCGGTGATCCAATCGATACTAGGAGGACTCGATCGGATTTCGAGGAGCCTCCTATTGCACTCACTGCCACTGAACCATTTCCTTCGAGGCATCTTTTCTTGGTTCAGTCTTCATATCCACAGTATTATGGCGATTCTGCTGGAAATCCCTTTTGGGAATCATCCATGTAGGAGGAGTACAACTCCCTCCTTGAGAACCAGACTTGGGATCTGGTTCCCCTTCCTTCTGGGAGGAAACTTGTCAGATGCATATGGGTCTACAGGACCAAGAGTGCAGCAGATGGATAGATCAGAAGATACAAATCTAGGCTTGTCTCCAAAGGCTTTCAGTAGGTTCATGGTATTGACTATGATGAGACCTTCGCTCCAGTAGAAAAGAGGGATTCCATACGATTGGCACTTTCCATTGTAGAAGGAAATGGATGGGAAGTCCATCAGATGGATGTGAAGAATTCATTTCTTCACGGTGATCTCTTTGAGGAGATCTACATGGAGCAGCCCCAGGGATTTATGCAGGACTCATCTTTGGTCTGTCAACTGAAGAAGTCACTTTATGGCCTCAAACAGGCTCTGAGGGCATGGTATGCCAAGATGGACTCCTACCTGTTGTCATAGAACTTTGTATGTTTTAAATCAGACTCGAATGTATACATGCTTAGGACGGATGATTCACTTCTACTTTTAGTTTTGTATGTCGATGATTTGTTGATCACCGGTTGCTCGACTTTAGCGATTGCTGCAGTCAAGAGGATTCTTCATGACATGTTTTTGATGACGTACATGGGTCCACTACACTTCTTCCTTGGACTTGAGATCAGTTGGGATGCATTAGGCATCAAACTGTCTCAAGACAAGTATGCACGAGATATCCCTGAGATATTTCACATGACTGACTGCAAGTCTGCTCTTCCTCCTTTCCTATCAGGAGTCAAACTTGAGGATGGCGAGGAGACTCCACTGGTTGAAAGCACACTGTACAGACAACTAGTGGGGAGCTTGTTGTATCTCACACACTCTAGAACAAACCTCTCATATGCAGTTGGTGCAGTTTCCAGGTTCATGAAGAAGCCGCATGAGCTACATTGGAAAGTTGCAAAGTGTATCCTTCCATACGTACAGGGCACCATCACCTTTGGGATTCATTATGTAGCAGACTCTACATTAGATCTCATTGGGTTTACTGATTCCGACTAGGCTGGCAATAGCATTGATCGCAAGTCCACATCTGGTTACTCACTCAGTCTTGGTTTCGGGCCTATCTGTTGGTTGAGAAAGAAGCAAGTTGCCATTTCTCTATCTTCAACTGAGGCAGAGTACAGAGGGGTAGTTAACATAACCATTCAAGCTATGTGGCTACAACATTTTCTCACTGAATTGGGCATTCAGTTTCATCGGTCGATCGTCATCTGGTGTGACAACCAGAGCACTCTGAAGTTTTGTAGAGATCTAGTTCAGAGGCAATGGACAAAGCACATCAAGATCCACATGCACTACATCCGAGACTTAGTACATGAGGGGATCATCGACTTACAGTTTTGTCCTTCAACAGAATAGACGACGGACATTTTCACCAAGACCTTCACTGAGTAGAAATTCCATTCTCTAAGAGGTTGTCTTGGAGTGAAGGACACAGTTTCCTAGCAACTGTAGTTCTTATTTTTACATACATTGTACCTTGAGTGGGGGGGGTTCCCATGAGATTTTCCCTCTTTCCTCACTTTATTTTCAGTGTATCTTTTGTACTTGGGTACCTAACATGGCCTCGTTGTCGGGACCCAATCTTTATTTTCACCATAGTGATGTTTAGGGGGGGTGTTGGAGTTACTTCACACACACCTAAGATTTCTTTTTCCTAAGGTTATTCCTTGTTTATTATTCATAGTTAGTCATTATCCAGTTTCCTATATTTTAGGGGATAATATTCCACCTGGAGAATATTCTCTTTCAGTTGACACTTCAGTTTGACTAGTTGAGTTGAGTTTAGATGTTGCATCGGGGTCGTCACCATGCTAATTCAACCTTGCCTTGGTATCATCACTAGAGTGGCACATTAGAATTGATTCCCTGAGTTAACTCCTCACTACTCTTTGTTCAGTCAATTAACTGAAGACTAGTTGACTAGTTAACTCAACTAGGTGGCAGTTCACTACCGTAACTGCCTAGGAGACTAGAATAGGTGGAAGTTCACTCCCGTAACTATTGGTATGTGTCTAGATCATTCTATACCACCACTATGGCACATTGGTTCACCTCAAGTCGAACTCATTGAGATATACAGAGTATATCATGTGTAAATTATTCATTATTCACAACAGTTAATGAGAATTCTTCCATTCTTTCTCTCCTTCTTCTTCTTTCTTCTATTCTCTCTGCAAATGTGTGTATCATTGTTTAGATAGATCTATTTTGTGTAGGTTCAACACATTTACATTGGGTACATGGTTGAGACAAGTAGTTGATGAGTTGGCACATACATGAGGTGTATAGTTGATGATGTTGGTACATCGTGATGAGTCATAGTTGATGAGTAGTTGATACATGATTGGTACATACTTGGTACATGGTTGGAGGCACTTGTTAGTAGTATTGTTGACATGCGGTTTATGGATGATGTAGCATACTTGTATTGGTATATTATTAGAACCACATATTGATCTTGGTGATGATTACGAGTTGTTGTGTTAAGGTTGGTTGATGCACATCTTTGAGATTTGTCTTGGTGATTGATCTTGGTGAGTAGATCTAATTTGGTTGATAAGATTGATTATACATGTTGTTGTGATAGGTTGTTTGGACATGTTGTTGTGACAGGTTATTTGTAGAGGTTTGGTGCATGGTTGATGCACTTGTTCATGGTACAGGTTTTGTACAGGTTTGGTGCATGGTTGATGCACTTGTTCATGGTACAGGTTTCGTATAGGTTGGTTCATGGTTGATGCACTTGTTTATGGTACAAGTTGATTACAGGTTGGTGCATGGTTGATTCACTTGTTTATGGTACAGGTTGATTACAGGATGATTGGTACAGGTTTATAGCAGTATATCTCACAGTAATAGTTTGATAGTGGTTCCATCATTCTGCTTATATGTCATAGCAGTTGGACAGGGCAAGGACAGGTGGTTGTAGCCACCTTCCGGTTGTAGTCGGAGAACATAACAGGTTGTATCCTCCTTCTAGTTATAGCCAGAGAATTGGGGAGTTGGAGCTTCCCTCAAATTGTAGCCTGAGAAATAGGGACATTATATTTGGCTATCGGGTTTTATAGGATATGATGGTTCAAAAAGGGAAAAGACTGCAGCCAAGAAGGAATTGAAGAAGAATAACAAAATAGTAATGGATTTCATCTGGGAAGGATTACCTAATCTGGTAAGAGAAAAGGTTGGTAAATGTTCATCAGCAAAAGAACTTTGGGATAAGTTACATGACATATATTCTTCACCCATCACAGATTCAGAAAATGTCAAAGAAGATGAAGATAAAAATCAAGAAGAATTATGTTCACCATGTCAAGCATATTCAAAAGATGAAGAGTACATAATCACTAAAGGTATGTTGTTTTGTTTTAATTATGAAAAATGTGTACATCTTGAAATAGAACGCCATGAAGGAAATGAGACATAAAAACTAATTGAAAAGGAAGACAATTATGAAGAAGAATTGATTAGTGTGTTAGATGAACTAAGAGAAGAAAACAATTCACTCAAGAAAGAATTGATGAAACAAAAGGAAAGTGTTCACATTTTTGAATAAGCCAAGCAGGTCATTGAGAAATTAAGAACTTAGCTAGAAGAAGCCAGAAAGATCGAAGAAAATATTGAATATCAAAAGCAGTGTTTGGAAACCAACATAGCAGCACAGAAGGAAGAAGCAGAAATGATAGAGAATATATTGACAGATAATCTTAAGGAAAGAACTAACGATATAAACCAGCTTGAGGCAGAGTTTGGTCAAGAAGAGAAAGGACTTGAAGAAGAAAAAATAACATTAAAAATTCATCTTGAAGAAGCGAAAAGAATAGAAGAAGTCATGAAGTCTCAGATAAAAGAAGAGGTTGGGAAGCTTGAAGAAGAAGTTTTCACATTGAGAAGTAAAATCGTCAAGCTCAAAAAGAACGTTGAAGAGACAGAAACATCCACATTAGTTATAGAGAATGAAGAGAAGCACTCTAGGATGCTAGAAAAGAAGAATGAAGAAAACAGAAAGAGTTATGTAGAAGTACTCAAAGGAAGGAATCATGGTCAAACAGAATCTAAGAAAACTATTGAAGATACATCTTCAAGAAGACCATCCATATTCAAGCCACAAAGAAGCTTCAATCATGATCATGATCAATGAAGGAAAAAATTTAGAAGGACTACGCCACAAAGAATATCATTCACCCCCAAGTATGCAAATTTATTTTATGGTCAATGTTTTTATTGTACTAACTTTGGACATAAGTTTGGAGATTGTAGGGATTATTAAAGAAATGTTCAAGCAAGAAGTGGTTATGTGGTCGCACGTAGCATTGAGTGTTACAAATGTCATAACTATGGACACATAGCCAATGATTGTAGAAGCGTGATCGATACTTCCATGAAAGAGAATATTGATATCAGATATAAGAAATTATGGATAAGAAAACAGGAAGAATAGGTGAACAAAGACCAAGTACCAGAGATCACAATATTGGCAATAAAACAAGATGAAGAATATTCTACAGAGAAAAAGAAAGATGTCAGATACATAAAGGTTTGGAAAATAACTGAAAGAAAGGAAGGACAGGTAAATAAGGAATAGGTTCAAGAGATTGTACTTTCAGGCATTGTAGTGAAAGATGAATCCACAGACATAAAGAAAGAAGTCAGATCTCAGAGAGATAATGAATATACCAATGAAGATGATGATGAATACACATTAGAGCAAGAATTATTCTGAGCCAGCCGGCATAGAGACTCCCAAGTAATATGAATATTAGACAGGGGGAGTTATGTGATAGTTGTGACAGACCAAAGAACCATCCTTCAAGCAGCTTGCAGAGTTTGAGAAGACAGATTCAGAGCAATCATTTAGCAAAAATACAGTTTGATAGATTAAACAAGACTTCATGATAGTATAGTGATAAATGGGTCAGCATTATGGACAGTTGCACAAGTAGAGTCTTGGAAAATATGGACGGAGATGGATTCGTAAGAACACATAGCATGTTTGGCCAGATATATGATAGTGCACGAGAGCATGGATTCATAGATTGGTTCAGAGAGTGGTTCAGAGACAAAGGATCATTATCATAATGGATGATAAGTACACAGGAAATGGCTCAAACAATGCTAATGGATTCCAAATTGACAAAAAAAAATTGGACACATGTAGTGCATACATCAGTTCACATTCAAAACAGAGTAATGCTCAGAAACAACAAGGACAAAACACCCTATGAACTATGGAAAGGAAGCGTAGACAATAACCTCTACATCAAGGTAACTTAAGGAAATATTTTATTAATTGAAATTTATGTTGATGATATTTTTTTGGAAGTACTAATGATAGGTTAAGACAGAAATTTGCAAAGGATATGCAGAATGAATTTGAAATTTCATTACTTGGAGAACTATCCTTCTTTTTGGGTCTTCATATATGTCAAAGAAACCAAGGAACTTTTATTTCTCAAACTAAGTATAGCAGAGAAATGCTAAAGAGGTTCGGAATGGAAGATTGCAAACCAGTTACCACTCCTATGCAAACCAGTTGCAAGTTGAGAAAAGATGATGATTCAATGTCTACATACCAGAGGCAATATAGGCCAATGATTGGTAGCTTATTATATGTGATAGCATCCAGACTAGATGTAATGCAGGCAGTTGGACAGGTGGCACGATTTCAAGTAGCACCAAAGGAATCACATGTATCAGCAGTGAAGAGGATTTTTAGATATCTCAAAGGAACAAAAGAGTTTGAATTATGGTATCCAAAAGGAAAGTATCTATCACTTATTTCCTACACAGATGCAGATTGGGTAGGTTGCATCGATGGTCGACGAAGCACTAGTGAAGCAACATTCTACTTGGGTGAGTGTTTAGTATCTTGGCTAAGCAAGAAACAATCATCAATATCCTTATATACAGTCGAGGCAAAGTATATTGCGGCATCAACATGGTGTACACAGGTTATATGGATCAAACAAACTTTGAAATATATACAAGTTGAGTATGATGAGCCCATTCCAATCTATTGTGATAATACAAGTGCCATCAGTATCTCAAAAAAGTCGGTGATGCACCTCAAGACTAAGCACATTCCAATCAAGTATCACTTTCTATGGGAACGGATTGCAAAGAAGAACATCAGAGTTGAATATGTGGGAACAAGAGAACAAGTGGAATACATCTTTACAAAATCGCTTCCATTGGAAGCCCTTAAGTATCTTCGGTAGAGACTAGGAGTAATTTCTACTCCAAAATGAATTATTTTGAATGCTTATCTTATATGTCTTAGATGTACATGAGGAAGCACAATAAATAGGACAAAGAGGGAGAGATTTATCAGATGCAAAGGTAAATTCTTGGAGAGAGAGCATAGAGTCATGTTTCTAAGGGGAGCGATTGTCACAAGGGAAGAATGAGTGATATGAATTCAGAGTGATACCCTTTGTCAAAGGGTGAGATATTATTCATATGAAGGGAAAGAGAGTAATCAGAGGCTTATAAACACAAAGAAAAATCAAAGGCACATAGACAGGGGGAGCAGCCCCAGGAGAGTTCAGTCAGGGAGAGCAACCCCAAAGGGAGATACCCTTTTACATTGATGTCAAAGGGGGAGAGATAGAACATTGATGAAGGGTATAAGAATGAATGTTATCATGACTAAGTGTTGTCATCAATGTTGGTGTTTCCATAAATGCCAAAGGGGGAGATTGTCAAACAGTTGGCTTAGGTTGATGGATAGTTGGTATGGATTGTTGGTTTTCATTGATTTCAACCATTGGAGAGTGATATTGTAGATTGATGTCAACCCTTAATGATTGATGTCAACCCTTGGAGAAATTTCGGTAGTGAATTCCAGTAGCACAAAGGTTTGGGTAATGAACCCAAGGTTGTTTCATGTATAATGGTATGTGTTTTAATATATTTTAAGCTAAGACTATTCTAGATGGATAGTACATGTCATCCGATTTTTGGTGGTATGTGGAATGTCACAATACTCCTCACGCTTAGAGAGTTATGGCCATGAGAAGTTGGAGAACCAAGGTTTGGGTAATGGACCCAAGTTTGTTTGATGGATAATGGTATGAGTTTTGATATATTTTAAGGAAATACTATTCTATATGGATAGTACATGTCATTCAATTTCCAGTGGTATGTG
>JZKD02S2275626.1:289623-311285 GCA_000966675.3 Picea glauca
CTAAGTTGACAAGTGGTTAGAAGTGGGTTAGCCCTAAAGTAAGGAAAGTGGTTTAAGATGGTTAGAAGGTAACCCCTTGAGGTAAAGTGAATTGATTAGTGTACTATAAGTCAAAGTGGATACAAAATAAATTGTTTAAATAATAAAGTTAATGGATAAGTGGTTAGAAGTTGGTTAACCTTAAAATAAGGAAAGTGGGTTAAGATGGTTAAAAGGTAACCCCTTGAGGAAGCTACATGAAAGTATAAATAAGAGGCAATGCTCTCTCATTTTATATCACACTTGAGAATATTGAATATCTACAGGTGACTGAGGTAACCAAAGGATATCTAAGCCGAATTTCACAGAGAAGGTGAAGTAAAGAAGGCCAAAATTCAAGGGAGGATAAATTCTTTTGATGATGCTTTCTAAGATATGTTATTTGAAGGTCATCTCATCATTTTCACAATAAAAAAATTTCTAGAATGATTCAGACCGTGAAATTGATATTCCATTGAGGAAACATATCCAAGTAGTTGTGGTATGAATTTCAGCTTGTGTTCATTGTAGTTTTGGAGTTACACTCTGTGGAAAATAGGGTTTGTGGCTAGTCCTGAAACTAGTCTAGAACAGGTGTTTCGAGTAAAAATGTCATAACTTATTCATAACAAATCCAAATTAAGTAATACCAAAAGTGTTGGTTAGAGTACAATCTATAGTATTCTATGTAAAATTTTCATATACATACAACAAATATACCATGTGGGGCACACTCTACAAGTTTGCTCTCTAGAATAAGCCAGAATTCAACAAGGTGTGCCATTTTTGCTATAACTCTTTTTCTGAGAGGTTCCAAGTAGTGACACCTGAAGGAATTGCATAAAACACACGGAAGAAATTGTGTACTATTTTAAGATCTTTATTCATTACAGGTACACAGTTATGATTATTTCAAGTTAGGTTTGTTGACTAATCCAAAACTAGTCATGTGAGACTAAAGTAAATTTTGATGAAAATGTTAGTCTCTTGTTGTTAAAGTTAAGGAAGGTTTGCAGGTATGTGATCATATACACCAGGTGTTGGCCCTTGGTTATGGAAGTACATGAAGAACAAGGAAGAAAATGGAGAATGTGAACTTCGCGGGAGACACGGTGACTGTTATTGGGTTGAATTGAGCAAAAGAGCAGAAAAGATGGAGCGAGGTAAGTCGTTGGATGAGGAGATCAAGGATGATAGATAAGCAAGAAAAAATGATCATGGAAAACTCATCAAGTGGAGAAATCCACCATTGGATTCTTTGGAACATCGCGTGAGAAAAAAGGAAAGACAGGTTTGCGAAGCCCTGAAAAAAAGGGTCAAGTTGACCTAGGGTTTTAGACACCTATGGGTTTTGGTATTTAGGGTTTTGGTATTTAGGGTTTTGGACACCTAGGTTTCGGCCTAAGGATGTCGGTGAGTGATTTTAATGTATAAATAAAGGTCAAGAGGACCTAGGTTGGGTTGTTCATTCGATATTATTGTTATTAGAGTTGTGATTGGTATGTTGTGAGAGGTTATTGTTGAGAGAGAGAGAAGTGTTGAGTGTGAGAGCCTTCTGGTATTGTAAGATCTTCAGCTGGGTGAGAATATCAACCCTACATCTGGGTGCATAGGGAGGGGAGAGAAAGAGAGGAGAAGAGAAGAGATCTGCTAGCTAAGAGCGCAGACAAGAACTGTATGCTTCACCTTAATATATTATAAAGCACAGTTATGTGGACGTATCCCTAGGGAGAGGGTGAACCACATGTATTTTTTGTTGTGTGTGATTGATATTCTTTATCTGTCACTGATATACTATGATTGAATTACTGTGTTAGATATGATAAGTAGATGTGCAGAGTAGATATAAGCTGATAAGTGATATATGAATGTTGTGTTGTTGTGGTGTTAGATCCACTTGATATTCCCCTTGGTTGTAGACATATTTGTCCTGCAACCACCTCATAAATGCTTCAGGTCAGACTACATCTGCTTCGCATGTGCTACCAAAAGGGCCAGTAGTTAGGGATTGTTGGTGCGCTCTTAGAGCTGAACCCTGGGTCTACCCCTATGCCAACAAATGGTTCTATTATCGGGACAGGAATCGTCTTAAGGGAATTTCAAGGTGTTTTCCATCGAAGACAGAGACTCAAAAGTGGATATAGGATCAAGAAAAAGACTTCATTGAAGCCTAGAACAAGAACCCTAATCTTAGTACAGAGGATTGGTTGGAGAAATATATATTTACTGATATACATGAAATTTTCTTTGGGGGAATCCATCAGAGTTTGTATCAGTGGCTAGCTAGATTAGCAGATACCCAGTTTGAGATTCGATCTAGATCTCTTGTGGTTTGGACATTGGATCTGATCAAGAAGGTAAAAAGAGTTGATAGCATTGTATCATGAGTAGTAGATCACTGGTTTGATAGTAACATTGGAGGGTACATCACAGAGTTTGTTGTCGACAAAGTAGATTCATACAGCCAAGATGAGAGATATTTCTTTAAGGGACCCAGAGGAAAATTTTTACAATTCCTGAAGTTGAGACTCAAGATGCTAATGCATGAGAAGAACATCTTGAAGATATAGAAGACTGGTCGGATCTAGAAAGGCTAATGTTCAAAAATTTAGACAGCGACAGCGACATAGAAGCTGGACATACGCACAGTGGGAGAGTGTTCATAGAAGTCCACCTTGCAAACATGTTTAAGAAGAACTATAGAGACGAAGGTTTCTACAGTGGAGAAGAGAAAGATCTAATGGACGAAGAGCATTCAGAACCCACTAGGACAGAGGAAGGAAAAGCTAAAGAGCTTCGTCGGGAAGAACCTGAAACTTCAGAAATTGCGCAGACTGTTGAAGTAAGTACTATTATCCTTTCTGTTGATTCGGTAGTATTAAGAAATCAGAGTAATCCCAGCCACCAGATCTTCCAGAGTACTATCACTAGTAGTCCACCACATATTCATTCAAGAACCCTACAGATATCTATGGCAGATGAGATGAGGCTTCCTATTTTTAGGGGATATGGATCTGAAGATCCTGACCAACACTAGTTCCTATGTGAAGACATATGGAATATTAAAAATTTCACCGATGAAGCTTTCAAACGAACACATTTTAGTACCACCCTAAGGGATCGCACACTGAGATGGTACATGAAGCTTGTCCAAGGACTTGCACAGCCTAAGCCACTGAATCATATCAAGAATGCACTGATTGCAGAGTTCAAGAAACCCAAGTCAGAGTCGCAATGTATTACTGAACTGAAAGAGATCAAGAAGAAGGTGGCCTAACCTATTTGGGAATTTGATCAGAGATTCAAAACCTTAATAGGTCGATTGACTTTTCAGATCCCAAATGAACAGAACAAAGAATGGTTCATTGATGCCCTCTTACCACACATCAGAGTTCCTCTGATGCAACAGAAAATTGCTTCACAGTTTGAGGCTCTGGAGATCGCCATGAATTTAGAATCAGCCCCTATGGGAGAATCCAGCTCAGGTATGAGTCAGATCTTGAGTAAGATAACAAGTTTGTCTCTGCAAGTTGAAGATGTGAAGAAAGAAAAGGGAAAAGAAAAAAGAGAAGACATCTGGTGTGTCAGATACAAATCAAAAGTCCATGACAAGGAACATTGTCCCTTATTCAATGAATACTTGGCTTTTGGAGATCTGAAAGCAAGTCACCTTACCTTGGTGCGAGGTATGCAGAAACAGACATCGCCCTGGTGAGTGCTACTACATGCAAAATTATGTTCAGACACCTAAGAATTTGTATTGTACATTCTATAAGTCCATGGGGCATGATGATAGGGATTGTAGGGATTACGTTCTCATGCATGAAAGGTTGAGATACATATATAAGATTCAAGGAAAAGTACAGAAAGAAGGAAACACTACGTAGTATAACTCCCCTGGGAGAGGAAACTTCAATCCTCGTGATGGATTCAGAAGAAGAGGATGAGGAGGAGGAATGGGTCGAGGCCGAGGATAGATAATCAATTATAACTGCGACCAACCAAGACACCTCGCAAGGGATTTTCAGAACCCGTGTACCACTTACAGCTATTGCAGCTCATTTAACCATGTTATAGAATATTGTCTTGTGCTACTAGCTAAGCTTCATGAGAGACGAGGACCTCAGCAGAACCCTCAAGTGCAATTGATATATGATGAACCTCACGGAGAATACCCTAGAGTCATTTTTATAACCAGAGGAGACGTTGTTACAGGAGAAGACAGACTGAAGATTACCAAAGATTCAGGAATCAAGAGGGCTACAGAGAAGACACAAATGTTTGATGCAAAGAAAGAAATACAAACATTTTAGGAAGAAAGAAATGAATTCAGAGGAGACCAGGGTTCCTCCTCAAAGACAAGACCATAAGTGAGAGAATATGGAATGCCTCTATCATTTGATCAATCTACTATGCCAAAAGAAGGAAAAGAGGTAACCAAGATCATTGAATTTTTATATACTTGTATTAAGTTGATTTAGGATGAAAGAGTTGTACAAGAGTTACAAAATTTAATCAAATAATATGAGCTAGGAAAGATAGACCCCTTACTGAATAGGGAAGTACACCAAATTGGTAAGAAGAGAAGGACAAATAAAGAATTACACTTGATTGCTCAAATAGGAGAGTATGAGATAGACTATGTAGTCCTTGGCTTAGGGTCGGAGGTCAATGTCATGACGAAGCAAACATGGACACTGAAGGGAAAACCGAAGTTGACCTATTACCCTATCAGGCTTAGGATGGCCAATCAGCAAGTTGTAAGTCCATTTGGCATACTGTAACATGTCCCTATGAACATCGACGGAGTAAGAACGTTTGCATATTTTGAGGTAATTGAGATAGTTGATGATAGTTGTCTTTACCCCGTGCTATTAGGAATTGATTGGGCTTTCAATAATTCCACAGTGGTTGATTTAAAGAAAAGACATATGACTTTTGAAAGATATGGCCTTAGGTTCATCGCACCTCTAGATCCAGATGAAGGTCAATGGTACACAGAACCGATCAGAGAAGAAGACCACACCTATACACTAGAAAATATATACAAGCTAACATCAAGACAGTAGGATTACATCAATCCTATAGCCAATGGGAACCTAAGTTGGTGAAGTGATAGTTGTTATCGGACTAATCGGTAGGTGCGGACACTAATAGATCTCCCTAGATCCACCTAGATCTAGAACAAAACAGGACAGGACATGACTCTTTCCCTAATTCATGACCATTTAATTAGCTAGTAAGGAGGCACAAGTGACATACCTTTATATCGCTTCCTTAGGTCTCTGTTTCTTCTGCTTCACTCCAGTGCTCTCGTGAGGTCAAGACCAAGACAACACAAACCAACCAAAGTGAAGATAGAAAAATGTATTCAATCATCAACTTATGCATATGATCAAGGAATTACATAATAAAGTAAGAATGTCTTTATGGGAAAAGGACATGTCGTTGTATCATATTAATCGAAAGTAGAAGATACAACCTGATCGCCTTGATGTCGCAAGCTTCCTTTTGGTGGCTCTTGGTTCCAACACACACACTTGCTCGGTCCTTGCATGAAGAAGATCCAATTCCTCTTTATAGACCTATTAGAGTCTCCAAGCTTCTGTTCAAGCAGAGTACTTCACACAATTCCTTCACCAATTCTTCAATTAATCTTTCTTAACCTTTTCCATGAGAATCCTATCAATATATAGGAGAGGATGAGATGGTTACATGGATGAGAATGATTCCACCAAATCAGGGAAACCAGTAAAATGATAACCATTCAAATGCCAACCCATTTTCTAGAAGATTCCCTTCTAGAACCCTTGAGACTTCTTCCTTTTTCCAAGCTTGAGAACAAGTTCGCACCCTAAGTATAGAACACAGTGTGAGAAGTTCGCACCCTAGCTGAAGGTGGCCTGCGAGAATGGGTCATTCTCGCACCCTAGGCTATAAGCAGCTTGTGAACTCACTTTGAAAATATGTTTTTTGGAAGGAGATAAATGCCACTTTTCTCAAGAGAAAGTTCTTGTTAGGTGACTCAGTACACCATTGCCAATACACCATCAAGATGACCAAAATCATGTGTAACATAATTCCCCCCAAAGTATGAGACTGAAATCAGTGACAGCCGAAATACTTTGTAAACTGTGTGTGTGTGTGTCGGAAACTAGGAGTGCACCCAATCGGAAACCTGATAACAACCAAGCATCTTGCAAAATATCATACAAGTTCTGAGGAAGGCATTCACATACTCAGATCATGGACAGATGACACTATAAACATAGGTCATGGCCACCAATCATACACTGTGGATCCATGCTGCCAAAATATTGCACATCCACCAAGAATACAATGTGGATCCATGCAAGAAGATTCAAATTGATACGACATAGCCACAAGACATACAAAGTGGATCTATGTGTCAGCAAATTATACATATTCCATCGCAACCTGGATCGAAGAGATGAGACATAGGATCTTCAATCCCATCACCTAAAAGTATGAATCTAACCATGTGATTACATGTGTTGAAGTTGAACATGGTAGAAACCACTTGATTACCGGTCATTGATGAAACCGTTAACAAGTACGAGGGAAATCACCATTAATGTCAATGACTCCCAAGGTACACTAGTACAATCCACTGAATGTGAATAAATGAGTTGAGGTAGAACATCCGACGGAATCTCCTGATCAGGGGTCAATGATGAAAACCCACTATCGAAAGTGAGGAAACCTGCCATTGAGGCATGCAAGTTCCAAGGTACCAAAGAATTTCTAAGTCTTGTTTCCAGATAAGGAACTGGAGTCGACGGAACAAAACTCGTCACAAGAGGGCCTTGATGTATCCCCCAGCAATGACACGAAATGAGTAATAGATTTTGAAGGTGAAATAGAGTATGATGTAAATTGGACTGGACACAGGGAAGGCCGACACAGGGAGAATGGACAACTACAGATGGCCGACTCAATTTCGGATGAACTTCTCTTGAACATATGAATGACACGACTAATGATTTGGCATCACTGACTCAGAGACGACGTAGGGTATGACCTTGTAGCAAATCAAATGAGAGACAAATGGTTTTCCCAAACCGGCTTCAAATAATGAATAGGGGGGTGTCATGTTCAAGAGAGACACTTACTGCCAATAATATGAATACGAAAACACATCCCTTTCCCAAATTTTCCCCCACCATTTCTGGCGAGTACCTCTTTATTTTTACGCAAGATTGAAGAGGATAACATATGCTTGTTGATGTAAGCTCATCCTTTGGATGAGTCCTTTGAAGTATGTTTAACGAACCCTAGGAAGGATCGGCTTAGTCCCATCATGGGTATTTCGATGTTTGTTTAACGAGTCCAAAGATAGAAAACTCGAAGGTTTTTCATGATTATAGAGTCTGGAAAAACACTTAAAAGAGAACTCTCTCAGTTCCTTTTTTGTAAAATAGTCTGATGAGAGAGAAAAAGAGATAAATTATTTCCCGAGAGACACTTTCTTCAAATACTTTAACGAGCGTGAAAATAGCAAGGTCGCTCGGCGATCTTTTCATGTTTAGAGAGTCTGAAAAGAGATTAAAGAGGACTCTAGAGGGTTCCTTTTTCGTATAACCTTGTTGAGCCCGAAAAAGTGATAAAAGTGTGCTCGATCACGTTCTCATGTATTTTCGAGCGTGAGAACGGACAAAGACCAAGCTCAAGGTTTTGTGCAAAAACCATAAAAAACAATGCAAACATGTGACAAAAAAGAGAAAAACTATACGTATCCCTGTGTATGAACGTCGAAGTCGTTATGTATGCAAAAGTCGCACTCATAAGGGTATTAGGCATTAGGTTTTAATAAATAAAAAAATTATAAAAACCCACAAAAATGGTAAAAGTAAATATAAGTGCGTAAAAGTTCTTTTTACCATAGTCATTGTTACTTGCCAATATTTTAGCCCAAAACCCCTCTTTTGCCCTTGAATTTTGGCACTCGATTGCGGGAGGTACGAGCATCCATTCGACGAACTATCTCTGGTAGTGAGGTAATCTCCTTGTCTTCTATCTTTTCATGGTTCAATTTTTCATTTTCATTGGTAAATTTCATGTTTTTGAGCTTGTTTTAGGGGTTAAAATTGTACTCAGCCATTCTCACAGGCCAACCACACGGGACTTGCGAGAATGCATCATTCTCACAGGTGGCCCCAAAGGCACCTGCGATAACCTCGCACTATGCCTAAAGGGCACCTGCGAGAACTGCAAAGTGAAAAATTTCTTTAAAATTTGCTCAATGAAAAAGATACCAAGTCTTGAAGAGAGTTGCTGACCTTCTTCGTATGTTTCTTATGCAGGCATTTGGCTATCACCATGGTACTAGAATGGTGTAAAAGAGAGCATGAAGAAGATGATGCTATTTCCGGAAATAATCTGGGCACCATTTCCACTCTACGAGATTGAGGTCTCCTGAAATTCTTTCGGATCCCGGGTATGAGGGACCAAGTCAGGATATTGGAGTACCTCGTGCATATGTGGGACATGGACCAACAAGTTTTCCACGTGGGGGTCCACACATTGTCCTTGGATATCGAGGATGTTTACTTCTTGACAGGACTTTCACGACGTGGGTACCACGCTAGCTTGACTGGTAGCCGAGGTGGTGGGTTGCCTATGAGTGAATACTGTCATTTGTACTGTGTTCCAGAGGCAGAAAGGAGCAAACGAAAAGTGGCCATTTGGGGGGTGCAAGATTTGACCCTTCGCACTATTTTGTTCACCATTTATCATATGGCTGGGAGCACTGCTCCACACATGGCTCTCCAGAGCTACTTTCAATATGTCATAGAGTGTACTGAGCCTCAGGTCTTTAACTGGGTAGAAGCAGTCCTTCGTAGCGTGAAGAGGCAGTTGACCAAATGCAGGAGAGGCGACCTGAAGCAATTCGGGTACGGGTCTTTGTTGGTGTCCTTCTTTCTTGAGAGGGTTCCCTTGTTGAGGTGGTGTAACCTCATGGCCAGGCATGTAGTTGGACCAATCATCAAATACAATGATTCCTTCTTTGACTGGTTGCGACCACAGATCTGATGGTCGATGATTATGCCTATGCCAGGTTGGATTTATGAGGAGATTCGGACTTGGCCCTGCCCGAGGGCGCTCAGTGGGGGGATCTTGGTAATAAGTACACATTTTTTACTTTTTAAAATGTTTTTGTGAATTTTATCATATGCAAATGCTTTTATGTTAGTCCAAGGTCTAATTTACAAAAATTCTTTTTTGATGACACAGACGTGGGGCCTTATCGACCACCGGGTACTTCTCCTATTCAGCAATGAGGAGAGGTGGCTCCAGTGCCACGAAAGGACGCTGAAGATTATGAAGCAGTGGAACAAAATTTAGAGGGTTTGACAGCAGACATTCCAGACATGTCTCTTGGAGAGGTTCCACAATGTTATCAGCGTCATACGGTGGGAGTGTCAGAGTCAGTTGGTTGACTGCTTCGTAGGGTTTCCTGGGCAGTTGTGTGTTACCGTGAATGTCATCCATGACATCATTTTGTAGAAGCTATGAGCTTCAAATTTTGAAATTTTGGTCCTCGAACAAAACTTTTTTGTAAAAAAAAGATTGATCGTTATATATACATATGGCTTCTACTGGCTTACCTTGTGTTGTGTGATACTTGTGATGTGATTGATTTATAAATGACCCAAATGTCTGTCTAATACATAGTTAGCTAATGCATCATTTAATGTATTTAGACGTCTAGGAATATGTTGATATTTAATATAATCAAAATAACGTTCCAAGAGGCGAATTCGCAAATATACCCATAACAAAGTAGGACTTCAAATAGCATAGACATTACTTAACTATAGTACTACAAGTTGCGAATCGAGTCGCACAACCAAGCGATGAATACTAAGCGAGATTGCATCAATCAATAATTCGATAACGGCGCTATACTCTGCAATATTGTTGGTCTCACGGCTGAGGCACACACCTCGTAGAGTGACAAGTTCGTTTGTAGGGGCGTAAATTGCCCACGCAGCAGAAGCAAGGTTCTGACTACTACGGCTAGTGCCATCAGCGAAGTCAATGTGGGGTAGTGAAGACTCTGACATATGGAAATCAAACACAACGTCACATAAGGGTAGAGACCAGATAATGACAAAAGAAAACTATAGTAACACACAAGAAGTATGATACAATAAAAATACAAGTACTCGTGCACAGGTGATTTTATGCATAGTACTTCTTCAAGTACAACCCATTTCTAGGTTCACTTAAAGGGATACCATCATAATCTACTAACTCATAAGCTCCTTTCTCTAAAACTCATCTGACGATATAAGGACCTCGCCACATGGCTTCAAATTTTCTAGCTCCTAGCATATCTCGATCTTGTTCGTAGAGGAGAACAAGATCTCCTTCAGAGAAAATACGAGGCTTGACATGTTTGTCATATTGGGCCTTGACACATTTCTTCTGGGCTTCTATGACTAGGGTAGCATCGCGTCGAGTTTCATCTAATCGCATGAGATACAACAGATGTTCTTCTTCTGCAGAAGTGTTCGGTAGGAGTTCGACGGCTAGTTTTAAAGAGGGTATCTCGCATTCAAGTGGGAGAATGGCTTCTACACCATAGACTAATCGGAAAGGTGTAAACCCAGTAGCGGACTTAACAGACGCCCGGTAAGCCCACAATGTTGAAAACAACATTGTGTGCCAACTTGTTTTGTGAATCCCTATCATTCGTCGGAGCATGGTTATGATAAATTTGTTAATCGCTTCGACTTGGTTGTTGGCTTGTGGGTAATAGGACATTGAGTTTTCATGGAGAAGACCCAACTTTTCAGTGAGTTCAGACATCATGAAGTTTCTAAAGTGGCTACCGTGATCGATGACGATAGCCTGAGGAACACCAAAACGAGCTATGATGTGATTGAAAATGAATAATGTTGCGGTTTTTCCAGTATTGTCAAATGTTGGCATCGCCTTGGCCCATTTCGTAAAATAATCTACGGCTACAATAATGTATCCATGCCCCCCGACCGAGTGGGGGTGACATGTCATGAAATCGATGCCCCATTTCGCAAAGGGACCAACGGAGACCACAGGGTGAAGAGCAGTAGGATGTGACCGTATCTTATGATTATAGGTCTGGCAAGCGTGGCATTTTTGGATGGCGATTATGCAATTGTTAAATAAAGAAGGCCAAAAATACCATGGTTGTAAGATCTTCTGGGCAGTAGCATACCCGGACATATGACTACCACAGGCTCTAGAATGGAAGTCATTTAAGGCTTTCTCGGCTTCGTCGAATGTGAGGTAGCATCGAAAGACTGAGTCAATCCCACGACGATAAAGAGTATCCCCGAGGATAATATATTGATGGGCTTGGTAGCGTATTCGACGTCAGTCAGTACTGGAAAAATTAGGCCAAAAAGTCTGGGTTTGGAGATATATGATGATATCACCATACCAAAGATCATCAGAACTAATTAGGAAAAGGGATTCATCAGGTAATGAATCTACTGCTACATTTTCTGTTTCAGAGTAGGGAAAGTCGCATATCAACTCGGAAAATACTAAGGACTTCTTGTACTTAGCTCGTTTGAATTCCAAGTCAAACTCCTAGAGTATCATGATCCATTTAGAGTATTTTCCCCCTAGCAATTGATGTGTGATAATGTGTTGCATAGGGTTGTAGTTAGAAATCATCGTAGTCTTGCAAGAGAGGATATAGTGCCAGAAGCGTTGTACTACTTGGACAGCTGCCAAGGCCAGTTTTTTGACATGTAAATACTTAGTTTCGGTAGGCGTTAGACTTCAACTCAAGTAATAGATAACATGTTCATTATGAGAATCATCCTCTTGGACGAGAACCATAGCAATGGTGTAATCCAAGGCTGCGAGGTAGAGGAAATAATCGCGACTGTAATCGGTGGGAAAGAGAAGCGGAGAACGTGTTAGGGACAGTTTCAATGCGTCGAAGGCTTTGTTTGCGATGGTATCCCATATGAACTTAGACCCCTTTTTGAGTAGTCACGTAAATCCACGAGTTATCTCAGCGTAGTTCGGGATGAAACGACGAAGAAAGTTCACTTTCCCTTGCAAACTTTGTAACTAGTGAACTGTAGAAGGAGAAGGGAGATTAAGAATCGCCCAGACCTTTAAAGGATCTACCCTGATCCCTTGACGCAAAACAATAAATCCTAGGAGTCGACCGGATTCCACGTAGAAAATGCACTTGTGAGGATTCAAGCGTATATGGTAAAACTGACAACAGATGAAAATGGCTTGGAGGTGGATCGGATGATCGACTCGGCGCATGGAATGAGTCGGTAAGTCGTCAAGATATGGTTGCACGATGTGCTTGATATCATGGAAGGCATAAGACACAGCACGTTGAAAAGTGGTGCCAACGCTCTTGAGACTGAAACGAAGTTTCCGATAAGCAAAAGTGCCCCAAGGACAAATGAAAGTGGTTTTGTGTTGATCCTCAGGAACAATGTTGATTTGATTATATCTGGAGAAACCATCCATCAGAGAGAAGATTTCGCTTCTGGCGCAATCATCAACAATCTGATCGACGAAGGGGGTAGGAAAGATGTCTTTGGGACAAGCTTTGTTAATATCCCTATAATCAATGCATACGTGGATTGTGCCTTGTTTCTTGTCAATCGGGACAAGATTGGAACCTAGTTAGTGAGGGCCACCGGGTAAATAAATTCGGCTTTGAGAAGTTTCTTGACTTCAAGCTTAATAGCAGCCGCTTTACATGGGTGAACTGGATGAAGGCATTGTCGGATGGGTTTAGCATCTGGGTATGTCTTGATCTCATGTATCACAATGTCGGGGTCGATACCCGGCATTTCTTCATAGATCCAGGCGAAGACGTCACGAAATTCTTTGAAAAGTGACTTATAGGTGACGATTTCATTAGGGGAACACGAAGCTCCGATATGCACATTTTTTACAATTCCAGGTTTGATGGATATGTCGAGGGGAATAGTGGGTGAGATATTGCTTAAGTTCCCTTTGGAAAACACATCATGTGTGGACTCAGGAACGGTCGAAATGACGACAACGGTCGACGAAGTCAAAATCTATTGGTAGCTCTCGAGGGTGTGTTTTTCCGGGAAGAGGATGGAACGGTGATGTCCATCGTTCCAAGGGGTGTCTTCCATGACAGACATAATCATCTCATCCATGGGAAAAATGATGCGGAAAGGATCTGGAGATAATTCACCAAGAGAGGGGGTAGAAGAGATTGTCGATTGAATGGCCTGATAAACGGATTCGACCGGACTTAAAGGCATTGCGTCGTCATAATGAAGATGATCATCAGGGGTAGGTACCATCCATGGGTCGTGAGACATAGGGGTTTCGTGAATCGAGGTGGAGATCATGTTGATTGAAGCGACGAATGAGTGTGGGACATCGAGTGGTGGAATGGGGAAAGTACCCATTAACGAAGATTCTTTAAGAAGATCTACACCGATGTTCTCATAACCCGATGGGGTTTTAGCGATGAATGGTATGTTTCCAGTACGCGTATCCAAGTTAAAGAAGGCTAATTGGTCGACGGTGATGACCTTTCCTTGATGTTGGAAACGTACAACACGAAAAAGAGTCGATACAACTACGTGCATGGAATCGATCCAGCTACGACCAAGTAGAAGATTGTAATTGAGAGGAGCGTCAAAGACTTCCACTTCGAATTGGACCATTTTGCCTTACAGCATGATTGGCAATGAAGGAAGGACACCGTAAGGCTTAAAACCAGATCCATTGAAGGCTTTGAGTGTGTTATGGGATTTAGTCAAAGAGGGAGAGCCGATGGCTTTCCATCAAGTAACAGACATGACACATGTCAAGGCACCCTCATCGATAATGGTTCGACAAATGTTTTTGTCGGAGACAATCACTTGAATTTGGAATGCGAGTTGAGGGGGTAACCTTGGAATGTGATCTTCCAAGTCAAAAATTATTAAATTCATGTCCGTCGGGTCGATTGCACTGATAGCTTTCAACAGTTCCTTCCGTTGTGTGGGACAACTTTGAAGGATTTCGAGGGCTGACATCGCAGAAGGTGCTTTGGCCAGATATTCAACAATATTGTAGTTCTGGGTAGCATGAGCATGAGGATTGAAAGTCGATTTCCCAACAATTCCCTTTCGAGGGGGGCGAAGAACTATGTCAAGGCTCGGTCATTTGAGATGAAGAGGACCGTTAGTAGGTGGAGTCGTGGGAGATGGTTGGACCAATGAAGGAGGTATATCATCAACCTTCTCTTTCGAGGGAGAATAATCTTTGTCTCGAGTGGTAAGTGTGATGTCATTCTTCTTTGAATTTCCAGTACACATTAATACATAGGACATAGTAGAAGGGGAAGGTTGGTCATTAATGACCAATTGAGCCTATTGTTGAGAGGGGAAGGGTTGGGACAAAATGGCCAGAGTGGGTGGTTTCGGAGCCCCTTGAAGGAACTTAGTAACCTCGGCACGTCATGGACAATCCTTCATGTAGTGATCATCACCACAGATAAGACAAGGGTATCAAGGTTTGTGCTTATCCCTATCGTCAACAAGTGGAGTTTTGGTTCTCTCTGCTTGCGAAGTATTTTTGTCCTCCTTATTCTTACCCTTTCCTTTTCTGGATTTGTTTTTACCAGCTGGGGTAGATTGAACTGCATTTACCTCAGAAGTATTTCCAGTGGCAGGGGTAGGAGACGGAGCATTTTGAACATTAGAAGAGGTGGGTTTGGGGTTGTTGCTCGAGGCGGAATGTGGTTGGGCATGGAAAGTGCCAATCACACTGTCGGCTACATGAGAGGCAGCTGGAGTAGTTGAAGTGGCGGAAGTGGAAGGATGAGGTGCATCGGGGAGTAAGTCATAAAGAGTAGCCATTTATGAGTAAATGAGGTCAAGGTATTGAGCAAAACTTATGGCCTATTCTTCCATGACAAATCCACCCATGGCGATGTCATGACTGATTTCGTTCACAAAAGATTTACTGAACCACTCTGCCAGTAACTGATCGGGAAGTTCGATTTTGATGAGACGTCATCTTTGTCACCACTCATGAATATGATTGGATATATGAGTGGCTTTGGTTTGTTTGAAAGAACTCAAAATCTCAGTCCATGTTTCATAATGAATTGGTAACTGGTAGTGGGTGAGGAAAGCCATAGCTAGGGTGTTGAAGTCGGCGAAGAAACCTCATGGTAATTCTATATACCACTTCTTGGCAGAACCTGTAAGAGTTCTTTGAAAAATATGTAAACGAATAGAGTCATCCATCAAGGATTTGGATGACCACCAGAGGTGAAAATTCATGACGTGATTTTTCGGGTCCTCTCCCGCTTTGCCATCGAATTTAGGGATGTCAGATGGTAACTTGGTTGGTATAGCAGGCCATTGGGGAGAGTGACGAATTGGATCATTTAAAATCCTTGATAGATCCAAGAGGTCCAAAGTGGCTAAGAAGGGTAACTGTCTATTCACATGTGGGTACTGGTGGCTTCGGGGAGGGAGTCCCATTGGCAAACCAGTGGGACCATAAGCATTCTGCATATAATGCGAAGACCTAGGAAGATTCGGTGATTGTTGTAGAGGAAAGTAGCCCATGGGATTATATCCTTGAACAGGGACGTGAGTTTGAGCATTTGAGCCCCAAATAGGATTGGACATACCTGGATATGGTTGGCCTATACTAGGGGGTATAACGGATGTAGCTGGAATTTGTTGCCCCCTAGTCGATTGAGGATTATGTTGTATCAGATGGTTCCAATATTGGGCCAAGGATGGAGGGATGTTTTGTCTGTAGGGTGGGGTCGGTGGGGGTTGTCCTCCAATAGGGGGTTGAGTTCCAATTGGGGGTTGTGTTCCAATTGGGATTTGTGTTCCAAGAGGAATTTTCCCTACAAGGGGTGGTTGAGTCAAACCTCCTTGGTGAAATTGTCCACCAACAGGAATCTGGTAATTTGGTGTGAATGACGGAATGGTGCCACTAGGATTAGTGTCGTCGATAGAGGAAAAAAAAGTTCCTCCAAAAGGGGGTTGAGGAAGCGTCGGAATGAAGCCGAGAGGAGAGTGCCCAGAAGAAGAGGGACCAGCAAGAGTTTCGGATGGGGTTTGCATAGGAGTGGGAATAGAAGCATTCAACGCACGGTATCAATGTCGAGGTGACACTGGGCAAGAGCGGTGTGCCAATGGGGGCTTGACTAGCCGTCGTAATCCTGGTGTGAATACTCGTAGTATCTGTGTAATGGACCATTTCTAAAGGTATGGTCAAGATGTGGTCATCTTGCGGAGCTTCTGTACCAGGAAAATAATAAGAAGTAGTAAAAGGTATTGCTTCAGGGTCAGAAGTTTCGGGGAACGCAGGTGAGACGGTGATTTCAATGCCTAATCTTGCACCAAAACGATCCCGTCTAAATATGCCAGCAGACCAAAAAGGATCTTGGACCTCAGGTCCTGGAAAAGGTCCAGTCGGTGATCCAGAAGACAAAATAACTAAGTCTCTAGAAGAATTCACTCGCATAATACGTCTCTCAGAATCAGGGTGAATTTGAAAGTCCTCTCAAGAATTGGTAATTTGGAACCATTCCAGAGAGTCAGTTCTTTCCACTTGTCGAGTGGTGACGTCTTGGACTTCACTCTATTGAGGAGATCCCTCTGGTGAGCTTGTAGGTAGGGGTTGAGAACCTTCCAGATTTTCTGGTGGTAAGCCCTGCATTCTATGTGAACAACGTGGAGGGCCTATTGTGAACGAGTTACAAACTTACAAAGAAAGTCCTACGGTCAACTTGGGTAAACAAACAGCATGCGCTAGTAAAAAGAATCTAGGAAACAACACCAAGCAAACAAGACCTTCTAAATCTGAAGTCACTAGTTGGTGATGAAATCCAACGTCGCAACAACAAGATGAGAAGGGGCTGAGCAAGGGTGGAAAATTTGCACTGACGACCTGCTTAACGGACTTACACCCTGGTGCACACTCCCACACATAATCATGGGTATACCCTCCAAGGAGCCTGAGTGAGTTTGGCCAATGTCGATTCCAGGTACCGTGTGTTAGGGTCCTATAATTATAGGCGAGTCGATACTTTGATTATTGATTTGGCATCTCCCTCGTGATGATGAAAGTCTGGCTCAGGTGATTCCGCTTCCTCCCTCCATTCTTGTCTCTCATTTCCCCATCACCTGGCTACATCCTTCATCTACTGCATCCTCTCCCCCTTGTCCTTTGTCAGCCTCCATTATCCCGACTCTCCGTCCCTGCATAAATGGACTTAGGATGAACAAAAAGAATAATAAATCAGTTAGATTAAAATAAAAATAGGCATTAATAAAGTTAAACTAGGTTAAAATTGATTGATTATTGATTAATTAATGATTAATTAATTAATTATTAATTAAATTAAGAACCTGGGTTAATATCTAGGTTAGTAACTAAGTTAAAGGTTAGGGTTAGTTTTAAATTAAAATAAAACAATTAAATTTAAACACAAAATAAAAAAATATAAACATATATAAAAACAATTATAAAAAATTGAATAAATACAAAATATTTAAAAAACAATAAAAAACATTAAAAAAACAAAAGTAATAAAATACATAAAAAATTAAAAAATATAATATAATATAACTAAAACATTAAATAATAAAACAAATTACAAAGGAAAAAACCAATGTAAAACAAATCATGCAAAACATATTAAAAACAATAAATAAAATAAATAAAAAACAACACAATTAACCTAAGTCCTAACCTACGTACCCTCCTACCCCACCTACCTCCACTCACGTCCCCTCACCTTACGTCACCCTTACCCCACCTACCTCCACTACCCATTCCCACTACACTATACCCCACTACACTATACCCCACGCATATTTCATATTTTTTAAACCATTCAAACCCACGGCATGTTAAATCTACGCACCGTATTCAATTCCGGACCCCCCCCGTGAGTTTGATTTTTAACGAGGGGGGGTCTGATATCATAAGTAAGCCTCATGCAAATTCCAACGGCTTGGATTTAAGCATCGATATCCACAGCCCAAGTACAATTTTGGACCCCCCCGGGCAATCTGCATTTAACGAGGGGGGGTCCGAAATTTCGTTTCCCGCCAAAAACCACCTTTGCCCATTTTTACCATTTTTGTCCATTTTACCTTGTCATCTTCCAGATCGGTTTCTGGGCAAATGGGGATGAATTTTAAAAATCCGAGAGAGGTTTTTTCTCAGCACGGACTGAGGAACAAAAAACTCTCCCAATTTTTCCAACGGCATCATGGTCAGAGAGAGTCGAAGGCATATTCAGGGCCTACTTTTTCACATTTTCAATTTTCCATTGCAATCCCGATCTTGCAGGAGCTTCCACGGCCAGATGGGGACGAATTTGGCGAAACCGAAGGAGGTTTTTGTTCAGAACATGCCCATTTACAATAACCTCTTTCAGTTTTCTCCCAGGTGTCATCATTGAAGAAATAATCACGTCTGAACGGACCCCTTTTTTCGCAGAAAACAGTCCATTTTTCATGGCAGAAAGCTCTGAATTCAGTGGGAGTGGTGGCTATTTTGGGCCGAGGCGGTTGAACCGACTGCCGAGAATTATGGGGATGGGCTATCTTATTTATAGAGATTATTTGAATGTAAAATGGTTGGATCTTCACGCCCTGTGGCTATCGATCTGTAACATTTTTGAACAGATCTGCCATTAATGAGAGAGGCACTTTACAGGATTCCTGTGCATGTTTACTGGTGATGTGATTTGCTCAGTTGAATGTTTTATCGCTCTGTAACCACTTTGTTTTCTGAATCTAATCTTTATGAATAGCGTTATGTCTCAGGATTTATCTCCGATACCCTGTTTCCGATTCTAATGATTTGAATGTTCATCTTCTAAATGTCTTTAGTCAAGAGATTCTTAAGTGCCTGTTGGTTGAAGTTATTTCCTCATCTTTTCCTCTGATCATCATTTAAATTATTAAAGATCTAGTGAGTGTGTTATCTCGCCTTGTGAAGGATTTCTTCAGTGTTTCTGGTTGTATCTCATATTTTATTAATTTCAGACCCCATAGCCCAATGGATGTGTGAACTGTCTTAACCCACTTTAAAAACCCCTTTCACAACAAAACCCTTGTTCTTCATAACTAGCCTAACATTTCTGCAAACAAAGCTATATCAGACAGAGAGATCCCTCTCTGAGTCTTGGAGGGTTGGATCCAAGACTCGAAGCGGTTCTGATGTTGCCTCTGTGATTGCCTTTTCAGCCTTGGGCAAATTACAGAGTGCTAACATAATGGCGACTCCACTGGGGACTTTTCCCAGTAGTACGCTTCAAGTTCCAGCTCTGATCACTGATGGTGGACAGTGACCAGACACAAGAAGGCTGAGATCATTCACCTGGCGACTCCAATCATCTCCAGAGAGTGCCAGCTCGAAGACTCCACTGGAGGAAGAACTTGAAGCATGGCCAAGCAGCCTAGAAAAACCAGGTATTCAAGCTCAAATTGCATTCAAGACATATTTGGTTTTATTTGCAATCATGTCTTGTCTTTTTCTAAGCCTGGTCAGAAGTATATTGATGATGATCACTTTGACCATCAGTCAATTGATGACTCTCAAGAGATCATATCTCCAGTTGTAGATTATGTACATGCTCAGACACCTGTGCACATCTCAGATGCACCTGTAGAAACCCCAGTAAGGCATAAGCCTCATGCTTTGTCTCCTGCTCCTGCTAAACCTCTGGATGTTTGTCACTCCCTTGCTTCATCTCATGTGCTTGCACAAGTCCCAGACAGATACAAGCCTCTAGAGTTTCCTCCTATTCTCCATGACCTCCCTGTCAATTACATTAATAATATGCCTAGGTTTGATGGAGAAAATGAGAAGATCACTGCTGAAAAGCATGTTCAAAACCTTGAATATTTCCTTGACCTTTATGAGGTTGAAGATGATGATGTCTACATCAGAATGTTTGCCCTGCCTCTGGGAGGTAAAGTCAAAGATTGGTTTAAGAACCTTCCTGCTGCAAGCATCAGAAATTTTGATCAGTTCATGCAAGTTTTCTTGGATAGGTGGGTGATCAGGGGAAATGTTTTCCTCATCCTAGAAGAGTATGAACACTTGAAAAGAAAGCCAGGGGAGACAGTACAGCAGTTTTCAGCCAGATTTAATAAGGCATATCATGCAATACCTGCTGATATAAGGCCACCCCCAGGATCTGCTCACTTGCATTACCCCGATGCATTCGATCCTGAGATGAAATTTCAGTTAAGAGAGAGGAATACTGCAAGCCTTGAGGAAATGCAGCGCATTGCAGTTGATGTGGAGACCAACTTGTTGATCAAGAGGTCACAGTTGAAGGACCAAGAAACGAAGCAGCTGAAATCATCAGAAGCTAAATGGGAGATTTTGGCCAGTGCCATGGAAAAGCTGATGCAGAAGATTAACAGAAAAGAGGAGCTTGTTGTCCAAAGACATCATGGTCCCTGGATTTCGGAGAAAGAAAGTGTCACAGTTCCCAAACATGTTGTTGCACTTCCTTGGTACCATGGGTTGGATAATAATTCTTTCATGTACTCAGTTCACAACACAGACGAAGATGAAGCTCCATCTCGACTTGTAGAGGAACAACCGACCGACATGATGTGCATGTTCAATGGCTTTTCATCTGTGGATGATTTACCTAAGTGGGATCAGTATGATGATGATCAGGAAGCTGAAACAGAGGTTGTTTGTTCATATAAACTAGCAGCATGTCATTGGCAAGAAGAAGATCATTTACAATTCAGATGTGGCAATCAGCCCGTACACAGCAGCCATGACAGCAATGAGGAATGTGCAGAAAATGTCAAAGTAAGTGAAGACACTCTGTCCTTATGTTGCTCATCTTGTCAATTTCTGAAAAGAAACTCTAGGTCAGATATAAATAGTGAAGACATAAATGTCTCTGAGCAATCAGTTGATGAAACCATTAAGGATATGGAGGCTGTTCTAAACCCAGTGTCACAGCCCTTGACCTACATTGATCTTCAAATTATTGATGAAGGCTTAGAGCCTGAGACAAATTATGATTTAATACAAAAGAACTCTGTGCCATTGTGATTTAAATCATTTCATGTTTTGAAGGAGACTCTTGGACAAGTGTTGAGGGATGAATACAGGAACAAGCAGGAAATTTCATTTGAGTCAATGCAGCAGTCTTGTCATTCCTTTCAGGATACAATAGCTGATCAGTTGGATGGCCTGTGTGGCCAAAATTATTCTTCATTCTCCAGTCATGAGATAAAATGTTGCTATGACATTGACATGATCAGACAGTCAGCTGCAGGGGTGTGTTCAGCAGAAGCATCAGTTCATAACTCATCAGGAAAGTTGCAGCCATGTCGGGAAATACATAAGGACAAAAATAACGTAGATACAGTGCCAGAGCTGCCACCCAATAATCAAGGAGCCTGTCATTTCTACCTTGACCCTGTAGCTGCCTATATGGACAATTTTTTTAATACAGGATATCTTTCTGTTGCTGATGTTTTTCCTGTTGTTTGGGTTGATCAAATCTTATGCAAGGGAAAGCAGGGTGGAAGTTACTCTCAAGCACGAGTAACAGACTTGTCTCTGAGTTCCATCACAGACAGTGAAAGAACAGAGCCACT
>JZKD02S2275626.1:312698-322724 GCA_000966675.3 Picea glauca
GTGTCATCATTGAAGAAAGAATCACGTCTGAACGGACCCCTTTTTTCGCAGAAAACGGTCCATTTTTCATGGCAGAAAGCTCCGAATTCAGTGGGAGTGGTGGCTATTTTGGGCCAAGGCGGTTGAACCAACTGCCGAGAATTATGGGGATGGGCTATCTTATTTATAGAGATGATTTGAATGTAAAAGGGTTGGATCTTCACGCCCTATGGCTATCGAGCTGTAACATTTTTTAACAGATCTGCCATTAATGAGAGAGGCACTTTACAGGATTCCTGTGCATGTTTACTGGTGATGTGATTTGCTCAGTTGAATGTTTTCTCGCTCTGTAACCACTTTGTTTTATGAATCTAATCTTTATGAATAGCGTTATGTCTCAGGATTTATCTCCGATACCCTGTTTCTGATTCTAATGATTTGAATGTTCATCTTCTAAATGTCTTCAGTCAAGAGATTCTTAAGTGCCTGTTGGTTGAATTTATTTCCTCATCTTTTCCTCTGATCATCATTTAAATTATTAAAGATCCAGTGAGTGTGTTATCTTGCCTTGTGAAGGATTTCTTCAGCGTTTCTGGTTGTATCTCAGATTTTATTAATTTCAGACCCCATAGCCCAATGGATGTGTGAACTGTCTCAACCCACTTTAAAAACCCATTTCACAACAAAACCCTTGTTCTTCATAACTAGCCTAACATTTCTACAAACAAAGCTATATCAGACAGAGAGATCCCTCTCTGAGTCTTGGAGGGCTGGATCCAAGACTCGAAGCGGTTCTGATGTTGCCTCTGTGATTGCCTTTTCAGCCTTGGGCAAATTACAGAGTGCTAACACCGTGAAGACTTTCCCCTTCACAGTCACCTTGAGTAAGACCCTAAGAAGATAGGCCACTAAGGTTACCACCGACAACAATAAATCCTGGGGGTATAGTCAACAGTCCGATCCACACAGAAGGGCAGGGTATCTAGCCCGAAATCAACTCGAGAGGCTTCCACTCATCATTGTGGGTATACCTCCAAGTGACCCCCGTAATACATGTAATCTCTACACTGATATCAACGAAGCAGGGTGAGTAACTCTATCGATATCAATGCGACCTCGTGTTTGACCCTTGTGTGAGAAGGGCTTCCCAGGACAAAATGTTGTAAATGGAATTTGACACTCCTTAACACAAGATGCTATTGTGTGTTTTGTGCTTTGGAGAGTGTATCTCTCTGCATATTCGAAAGCGCTAGCCTAGCTAATTGTTGGTGTAATAGAGTCCTAGAAAAGAGTTACTAGTTAAATTTTAAAATTGCGCAATAGTATTTAAGGGTTGTTGTTACTCAAAGGAAACGGAGGTGAAATCGATGTTGTGTGAGACTCTGACCCAACAATGCATAGATAGGAATGAAATATATCAATTTTCGTTCATTGAATTCTATGTACGGGAGGGAAAGAGAAGTTTTCTGGAACAATATTGAACTATGATATGCAATCTTCTTTAAAATGAAATATTCAATGAATCACATGATAATGACAATTCTCTATTTGTTCTCTTTCAACAATTTCAACAATTGATTTTCAATATTTTCAAAACGAAAATGCTTTTAAAAGAAAAATGTTTTTTACTTTTCAAAAAGATCTACACCATGGTGGTGAAAGTAAGGAAAACCAAAAACTAATGAATGAGCAATAAACAAAACCCAAACCAATCTTTCAATGGAGACAAAAATGACAAGCAAAAAAGATTAGTCTTTTCAATTACATGAGAACAATGATTTTCCAAACAATGAGCAAATGAGAAAGACAAACAATCCCAACTTTCAAACCAATCACTGGCTCCTAACCAAACAAGTACTCAGATTCCAGGATCCGAGATTATATGTTTGTTAAGACAAGTCAAGGGATGAGAGTTGAGAAAAAGATGGACAAGAAGAGCCTTTGGTTTCCGAAGACTGATCGTGCACAAAATCTGAAGTCAAGAAACAATCAACTAGTGGTCCAAGAAGTTTTTTTCAGACACCTATATTGATCTGGGCATCTGAGCATGCAAAAACCTTAAAACCAAAAATTTTAAAAATGGGTTCGTAGGCTATCAGTATTGTACAGTACGAGAATGGGTCATTCTTGCAGGCTGACTTCAAGGAGAGTGTGAGAACCTCGCACTAGACTGAAAGGAAGAGTGCGAACTGAAGGGATTCTCACAGGACATTGTGGGGTTCAGTGCGAGAAGGCCTGAAACTAGGCAAAATTTTGGAAAAAGACAAAAAATTTGAAGGGACTTCTGGACCCAGAGAGTCTATCAGGGTGTCCTGAAGACTCAGAGATTGATAGAAATGAAGAAAGGTAAGGCAAGAGAAAATGTCCAAGCAAAAACACCAAAAACCACTAAAAAATGGGTTGCATCCCCAGTGGAGTCACCAATTTTGTTATCGGACTAATCGGTAGGTGCGGACACTAACAGATCTCCCTAGATCCACCTGGATCTAGAACAAAATAGGACAGGACATGACTCTTTCCCTAAGTTATGACCATTGAATTAGCTAGTAAGGAGGAACAATTGACATACCTTTATATCGCTTCCTTAGGTCTATGTTGCTCCTGCTTCACTCCGGTGCTCTCGTGAGGTCAAGACCAAGACAACACAAACCAACCAAAGTGAAGATAGAAAAATGTATTCAATCATCAACTTAGGCATATGATCAAGGAATTACACAATAAAGTAAGAATGACTTTATGGGAAAAGGAGATGTTGATGTATCATATTAATCGAAAGTAGAAGATACAACCTTATCGCCTTGATGTCACAAGCTTCCTTTCAGTGGCTCTTGGTTCCAACACACACACTTGCTCAGTCCTTGCAGGAAGAAGATACAATTCCTCTTGATAGACCTATTAGAGTCTCCAAGCTTTTGTTCAAGCAGAGTTCTTCACACAATTCCTTCACCAATTCTTCAATTAATATTGCTTAACCTTTTCCATGAGAATCCTATCAATATATAGGAGAGGATGAGATGGTTACATGGATGAGAATGATCCCACCAAATCAGGGAAACCAGTAAAATGATAACCATTCGAATGCCAACCCATTTTCTAGAAGATTCCCTTCTAGAACCCTCGAGACTTCTTCCTTTTTCCAATCTTCAGAACAAGTTCGCACCCTAAGTATAGAACACAGTGAGAGAAGTTCACACCCTAGCTGAAGGTGGCCTGCAAGAATGGGTCATTCTCGCACCCTAGGTTATAAGCAGCCTGCGAACTCACTTTGAAAATATGTTTTTTGGAAGGAGATAAATGCCACTTTTCTCAGGAGAAAGTTCTTGTTAGGAGCCTGAGTACACCATTGCCAATATACCATGAACATGACCAAAATCATGTGTAACAATAGTGCATGTTCATCAGACTCAGAGGAAGCATTGGAGAACTGGAAGAATAAAATGTATGAAGTATCTACAAGAAGATGTCTTAGATTAACCAGAGAAGTTTGTTGGATTGGCACAACAATAAGCAACTTACCCACCTTTGATGGTCTGAATCCTTTAGAAACCTTCTTGTCGGACTTTGAAGAAAGTGTACCAATACAACAGAGATTATTGGCAATGGATGAGGCCCTTAAAGCCACACCAGCAAGATGGTGGGGGACACATAAACACAGCATTACAGAATGGGTACAATGTCGTACCCTGATGACAGTGAGGTTCTCATCACAGGTAGAAGGCTGCAAATTTCGCTACACAGGACGAAGTTGCCCAAAGTACCATGTGTGAAGTTGTGAGGAAGCATGGAGAAATATTCCTCGAGAATAGTGGGTGCACAAATTCGTTAACATGTTGGACACAACACCTATCAACTGGTACCTCCAAGCCGAGTTACGCCTCACCACCACAGATTGGGAAGGTATGAATCAGAATTTTGTATCTACCTTATTATTTGAAAGTCAATTTCCTTCAGTAGATCAAGCACTACAAATTTTCAAGCAGAAAGTGTTTGAGGAGGCCTCTAGCCTCTCTTTAGAGCAAGAAAAGGATGAATGGATTGTGCCTCTCCAGAAATTGCCAGGTTGTTACAACATCAATGTTGATGAAGACAATGATCCTAGGAAGGTGAACATCGCAGAAACAGAAGGCCAGCAAGATGTGGAAGGACTAGGATTTGAGTTACTATTTATTGGACAATCGATCAAGATTAAGAAGGTCAATATTGGAACAGAGTAGACACCAAAGTTTGCAAATGTTGGAGATTATTGGGATGTTTCTACCATTGATAAAATTACAGTGTTATTGCATGAATATCAGGACTTGTTTCTAACCAAGTTCACTGATATGAAGGGAATTAAAGGGCCTATGGGAGAAATGAGGATTCCTTTAAAACCAGATGCAAGACCAGTCAAACAGATACCTTAGAGATTTAATCCCAAATATAAGGAGAAATTGAAGATTGAGCTCAATAGAATGCTGGAAGCAGGGATTATAGAACCTGTGGAAGAGTCAGAGTGGATAATCCATATGGTGGTACAAGACAAGAAGACAGGAGAGATCAGGATATGCGTAGACCTCAAAAAGTTGAATGATTCATGTTTGCATGATCCCTTCCCTACACCATTCACTGACGAAGTGTTGGATAATGTGAGAGGCCAGGAAGTATATTCTTTTACCGATGGGTTTTAAGGATACCATCATATCCAGATTTCCAAGGAAGATCGCCATAAGACCACGTTTGCAATAGAGTGGGGATCTTATCAGTATACAGTGATGCCATTTGGATTAAAGAATTCCCCAGCCATCTTTTCCAGGGTGGTGGTCAAAGCATTCATGGAATTTCTGCATATATTTCTAGAATCATATTTTGATGATTGGACTATTTTTAGTTTGTTGAAAAATCATATTGAATGTCTAAGGTTAATGTTGGATAAATGAAGGTAGTGTCAAATTTCCTTGAACCTGAAGAAATGCATTTTATTTTCACCATTTGGAGTGTTGTTAGGTAATATTGTATGTAAGAAAGGATTGTTGGTAGATCCATCCAAGATCGCTATTATAGTTTATCTACCCCCTCCTACTTCAGTTAAGAAATTACGCACTACGTTGAGACACACATGATACTACAGGAAATTCATCAAAGGATATGCTCAGATTACAGCACCTATGGAGAAGTTGTTGAAGAAGGATTGCTAGTTTAGTTGGACAGAAGAATGCCAGCAGCGCTTCAACACACTGAAATAGAAAATGGTTACTTCGCCTATTCTGGTTTTCACAGACTGGACCAAGGAGTTTCATGTGCATTTCGATGCGTCTTCCATTTCTTTAGGAGCAGTGTTAGAACAACCTGGAGAAGGAGATATTGACCACCCGTTAGCCTTTGATAGAAGGAATCTATCAACTGCTAAAATTAATTACACCACCACTGAGCGAGAAGGGTTATCCATGGTGTATGCATTACAGAAGTTTCGCCACTACTTGTTGGGAGGACACTTTAAAATGTTTACCGATCACTCTGCACTGAAATACCTAGTCAACAAGCCAATGTTGGGGGGAAGGATATGCAGATGGCTTATGCTATTTCAGAAGTATGATTTTGAGATCATAGTAAATCTAGGGAGAATGAACAAAGGTCCTGACCACTTGTCAAGGTTGGAACATGGAGAAGAGCTAACTCGTTTAGAGGATGCACTACTAGATGCACAGTTGCTGGCCATTAGAAATATTGATGACCACTACACAGAGATATTCCAATTCCTATCAACAGGAATGGCACCTAGTGAATATACAATTCCCAGAAGAAACAACTAGTAGTGTGTGTTGCAGACTTCTCACTTATAGTTGGACATCTATACAAGATGGGACATGATGAGATATTGAGAAGGAGTGTTATGGAGGAAGAACAACCACTGATCCTGGCAGAATCTCATGAAGGCATCGCAGGAGGAAATTATGCAGGAAAAGAAACTATGCAGAAGGTTCTTAGAGCTGGCCTTTTTTGGCCTACCTTACACAGAGATGCTAAACAATAATCCATAGCCTATGATGTATGCCAAAGAGTTGGAAAACCATCCAAAAGAGATGAAATTCCATTAGCACCACAACTGACCCTACAAGCATTCAAGAAATGGGACATTGATTTCGTTAAACCTATAAACCCACCAGGAAAGCGCACAAGAGCAAGGTACATAATTACTGCGACAGAGTACTTGACTAGATGGTTCGAAGTAAGAGCAGTTAAGGACTGTAGTGCAACTACAGATGCGCACTTCATATTTGATGACATAGTAACCAATTTCAGATGCCCAAATATCCTTATGAGTGATCAAGGTACACATTTCATCAATAAAACAATTGAATCCTAGAATGAAGAATTTGCAATCCACCATCAGAAGAGCACACCGTACCATCCACAAGAAAATGGGACAGTTGAAGCATTCAACAAGATTTTGGAAATAGCACTAACCAAGATTTGTAGTGTGAATAGGGATGATTGGGATTTAAGAGTACCAGTAGTATTATGGGCCTATAGAACCACTTGCAAGAAACTAACAATGCAGACCCCTTTTAAGTTAGTATATGGTCTTGAAGTTGTTGTTCCAATGGAATATTTGGTACCAAGCCTGAGAGTTGTTTCCTTTACAGATATGGATGACCCTGGCGTTGGTCAAGAGAGGCTAGCATAGCTGATAGAATTAGAGGAAGATAGATTGATTGCAGGATTCCATCAGCAGGTTCAGAAGGAAAGAGATAAGGCCTATCATGACAGGCACATTAACAAGAAGGCATTGAAACAAGGTGATCAGTACTAATATACGATAGTAATTTCATCAAACATCCGGGGAAGTTTAGAACGCATTGGCTAGGTCCATATGAGATCGCTTATGTTACAGAGGGAGGAGTTGTGCAATTGAAAACTCTAGATGGAGCATGGAAGGAAGGATTAGTGAATGGGAGTCGGCTGAAGTTGTACTATGACAACCAGTTGCCTTGTAGATCTTAGTAGAAGCATGAAGAAAAGGGTCTAGGTACTAGGTGCAGTTGAAATCAAAGTAATACAGGAAGATGAGATCTGAAGTTCCTCAGGATGATTCACAGGTGAGTGTTGGGGGCCTGTTCTCCCTTGGTTATGGAAGTACGTGAAGAACAATGAAGAAAAAAAAGAATGCGAACTTTGCGGGAAACATAGTGACTATTACTAGTTCGAAGTGAGAGAAATAGAAGAAAAGATGGAGCAAGGTAAGTTGTTGGATGAGGAGATCAAGGATGACAGATAAGCAAGAAAGAAGGATCGTGGACAACTCAGCAAGTGGAGAAAGCCACCATTGGATGCTTTGGAGCACCACGTGAGAAGGAAGGAAAGACAGGTTGGCGAAGCCCTGAAAATAAGGGTCAAGTTGACCTAGGGATTTAGACACCTAGGGTTTTGGTATTTAGGGTTTTGGACACCTAGGTTTCGTCCTAAGGATGTCGATGAGTGATTGTATTGTATAAATAAAGTTCAAGAGGACATGGGTCAGGTTTTTCGTTCGATATTATTGTTATCAGAGTTGTGATTGGTATGTTGTGAGAGGTTATTGTTGAGAGAGAGAGAAGTGTTGAGTGTGAGAGTTGCCTGGTATTGTAAGATCTTCAGCTGGGTACAAAGATCAACCCTGCAGCTAGGTGCACAGGGAGGGGAGAGAAAGAGAGGAGAAGAGAAGAGATCTGCTAGCTAAGAGCGCAGACAAGAATTGTATGCTTCACCTTAATATATTATAAAGAACAGTTTTGTGGGCGTAGCCCTAGGGAGAGGGTGAACCACGTATATTTTGTGTTGTGTGTGATTGATACTTTGTCTCTGTCACTGATATACTGTGATTGCATTACTGTGTTAGATCTGATAAGTAGATATGCAGAGTAGATCTAAGTTGATAAGTGATATATGAATTTTGCGTTGTTGTGGTGTTCGATCCACTTGATATTCCCCTTCGTTGTAGACATCTCTATCCTGCAACCCCCTCATAACTACTTCGGGTGAGACTGCATCTGCTTCGTAGGTGTTGTCGAAAGGGCCAATAGTTAGGTCTTGTTTGTGAACTCTTGGAGATGAACCCTAGGTCTGCCCCTGTGCCAACACCAGGTCTATTACAGAGTTATAAATCATATCTGGATGAAGAAATTGATGAGGAATTTTGGTTGAGGTACAGATTGGGTACATGGTTGAGACAAGTAGTTGATCAATTCGCACATACATGAGGTGTATAGTTTATGATGTTGGTACATCTTGATGAGTCATAGTTGATGAGTAGTTGATACATGATTGGTACATACTTGGTACATGGTTGGAGGCACTTGTTAGTAGTATTGTTGACACACGGTTTATGGATGATGTAGCATACTTGTATTGGTATATTATTAGAAGCACATATTGATCTTGGTGATGATTATGAGTTTTTGTGTTATGGTTGGTTGATGCACATCTTTGAGAGTTGTCTTGGTGATTGATCTTGGTGAGTAGATATGATTTGGTTGATAAGATTAATGATATAGGTTGTTGTGATAGGTTGTTTGGACATGTTGTTGTGCCAGGTTATTTGTACAGGTTTGGTGCATGGTTGATGTACTTGTTCATGCTACAGGTTTCGTATAGGTTGGTGCATGGTTGATGCACTTGTTTATGGTACAGGTTGATTACAGTTTGACTGGTGCAGGTTTACAGCAGTATATCTCAAAGTGATAGTGTGACAGTGGTTCCATCATTCTACTTATATGTCAGGGCGGTTGGACGGGGCAAGGACAGGTGGTTGTAGCTAGAGAACATAACATGTTGTATCCTCCTTCTAGTTGTAACCAAAGAATTGGGTATTTGGATCTTCCCTCAAGTTGTAGCCTAAGAAACAAGGGGGTTGGAGCCTCCTTCCAGTTGCAGCTAGAAAAAAAAGGAATTTGGTGCTTCCAATGAATGTAATTCTTCAAGACATATAAGAAAAAGCATTAAGTGGTTTTCTCCCACTTTGGATTTCCATGTAAAACACTGGTGTATTGTGTATGTGTATGAGCTACATTGATATAACACTTGGATTATATGGTTAAAAAGAATTAAATTGCTCTATTAATGATTCACCCCCCCTCTCAGTAATCCAACATGCCCCACGCGGAATATGTGTTGTATGGATATGAAATGGGTGCACAGAATACTACAGATTGTACTCTAACCAATACATTTGGTCTTATTGAATTTGGATCTGTTACGAAGAAGATATGACGTTTTTACCCGAAACACCTGTTTTAGACTAGTTTCAGGACTAGCCACAAACCCTATTTTCCACGGAGTGTAACTCAAAAAATATAATGAATCACAAGATAAAAAAATTATCATAGCTACTTGGATATGTTTTCTCAATGGCCTCCAGATTTCGCAATCCGAATCATTCTAGAAATAAATTTATTGCGAAAAATGGTGAGATGACCTGTAAATAACATACCTTGGAAAGCATCATCAAAAGAATTTATCCTCCCTTCAATTTCGGCCTTCTTTACTTCACCTTCCCTCTAAAATTCGCCTTAGATATCCTTTGGTTACCTCAGTCACTTATAGATATTCAATATTCTCAAGTGTAATTAAAATGAGATACCCYTTCCTCTTATTTATACTTTTATGTAGCTTCCTCAAGGGGTTACCTTCTAACCATCTTAAACCACTTTCCTTATTTTAGTGCTAACCCACTTCTAACCACTTGTCCACTTAGTAATTTCTCCATTAAATTTAGTATTTAAATAATTTCTTTTGTATCCACTTTGACTTATAGTACACTCATCACTTCACTTTATTATTTAAATAATTTCTTCTTTGCAACCACTTTGACTACTTTGACCTTTTGAGGCTTCTAGATGACTCATGAGGATTCTCCAAATTCACATGGCCATAACTCTCTAACCGTAAAGAGTTATGTGACGTTCCACATACCACCGAAAATGGCATGACATGTACTATCCATATAGAATAGTATTATTTAAATAATTTCTTCTTTTCAACCACTTTGACTACTTTGACCTTTTGGGGCTTCTAGATGACTCATGACGGTTC
>JZKD02S2275626.1:335480-345834 GCA_000966675.3 Picea glauca
TTGGAGTTCATCCATATTTACTTCTTATCAACCATGAAAAGACAATAATGAGTCATATTTACATCAAACAATATTGGGTCCATTACCCAAACCTTTGTGTTGCGGGGCTTTCTTCTAGGGTTGACATCAATGACAACCAACCTTAATCAACAAGAGATGCATGTCCTTGATTCTTCTATTGTTGAACATCATATCGACACATGGCCTGATATCACCCCTATACGACAAAAGAAACACCCATTGCACCCATACAAAGAAAAGGGCATCAAACCGAAAATTGGCAAACTACGTGTTGTTGGGTTCATATACCCCATCACATACATTCCAAACTCGTCCTTGTCAACATAAAACAGGGCACCATTCATGTTTGCACTGACTTTCGCGATCTCAATCACACTTGTCCCAAAAAAAAACTATCCTACGCCTTTCATCGACCGAATTATCGATGACTGCATCGGTCATGAGGCATTGTCCTTCATGGGATGATTCTTTGGATACAATCAAATACAAATCCACCCAACAGATCAGTATAAAACCGCATTCACCACCCCATGGGGTACTTTTGTGTATCAAGTCATGCCTTTTAGACTCAAGAATGTCAATGAAACATTCCAATGAGCCATGACCTATGTTTTCCATGATCTCGCTCGTATCATCCTCACTTACTTAGATCAACTCACTACTCGATCCAAGAAACGAACGCAACATCTAGATGACTTACGAGTTGTCCTTCAATGGTGTCATCAGTACAATATCCTCTTGAACCCCCTCAAGTGTGTATTATGTGTCACTGTTGGACGCCTCCTTGGGTTCATCATCTCCCAACATGGCATCCCAGTGGACCCCCTCAAGGTCCAAACCATCACCGAAATTCCACCACCCCGTAATTTGCGCCAACTACAGAGCCTACAAGTAAAAACTAATTTTTTACAACGCTTTGTCCCAGATTACACCACTCGTGCGCATGGTTTTCTTCACCTATTGCATCATGATATCCCATTTCGATGGGATGAACATGCCCAAACCTCTTTTGATGATATAAAAGCAGCGGTCTCCAACTCTCCGTTGATTAGTCCACCCAACTATGATCATGACTACATCCTCTACTCGTCGGCCTCAGTCGTCTTAGTAGTAGGAGTTCTCATCGAAATAGGGGATGATGGTCACGAACACATCATTTACTACATCAGTAAAAACCTTTCAGGACCACCCCTAAAATACAACCACGAAGAAAAACTCGCCCTCGCAGTCCAAAAACTGCCTCATTATATCTTACTTCACACTACCAAAGTCGTGGCAGATTCCAACCCCATGTAGTACTTGCTTAGTCGGAAAAAAATTAATGGTAAATTTCACGATGGATCGTCATCCTTCAAGAGTACAACCTAGATTTTTCAACTCCCAAAAGCAAGAAAGTGATCATCCTCGCTGAACTCATCATGTCATTTCCCTCAGATACTACTAGTTCGCTCGTCAATACAGACTTCCCCGACGAACACCTCTTCTACATCCCCTCGGATGACCCCTGGTATGGAGACCTTCTCGTCTATATCCGGACACAGAAGTTTGGGTCTCACCTCTCCAAAGAAGATCATCGACGCATTCACCATCAGGCCCCTCGATATCTTCTTATCGGTGACATCTTATATCGATGAGGGGTCGACACCATAATCCATCGATGTTTGACCATCTACAAAGCCGACAAACTCTTGAATTATTGCCACAGCGGTGCCCGCGGTGGCCACCTCTCAAGGATGTCCACTGCCCAAAAGATCATTTGAGCAAGCTACTTTTGGCTCACATTGTTTCATGACTACATCCACATCGTGAAACAGTGTGACAAATGTCAGCTTTATGAAAACAAAGCACAAGCTCCACCCACTCTTTTACACCCAGTCATCACTGTCAGCCCCTTTTTCAAAAGGGGCATTGACTTCATGACTTTCAACCCTCCATATAGCAATGGACACAGGTACATTATCATGGCAGTCGATTACTTCAGCAAATGGGCCGAAGCCATGCCTACTTTCAACAACACCGCTGACAGCGCGATGCATTTTTTCATTAATCACGTCATCTCCCACTTTGGAGTACCACTTCATCTAGTCTCTGATCATGGCAAACACTTTGAGAATGAGATCTTCGTCTAACTTTCCTCAAAGTTAAGATTCTCTCACTAGTTCGTCTCACCATGCTACCCTTAGTCCAATAGACAGGTAGAGGTGGTCAACAAGGTCCTCAAAACCATGTTGCAGTGTACAGTCAATAAACATAAGACCAATTGGCATCATATGTTGTTTTCACCACTGTGGTCTTATTGCACAGAAGTAAAAACTGCCACTATTTTTACACCATTCCATCTCGTACATGGGATAGAAGCCACTCTCCCCATCAAGTGTGAAATTCCCACATTGTGCACCGCTATTGAGCTATTACCTGACACTGCTCCAATGGAGCAATGCTTGTTAGACTTAGAGTCATTGGATGAATACCATCGGTCCTCATTACAGAACAATGAGGCAGCCAAAAAATGTTTGAAGGCCACCTTTTATCCCCATGTCAACCTTCGCTCATTTAACAAAGGAGACCTCGTCTTTGCCTACAATATCACTCACGATACCCTCAGGCATGGAAAATTCTAGTCATTATGGCATGGAACCTACATCGTCCAACACTACCTCACTAAATTTGCATACATCCTGGCCTCTCCCGAAGGCTACCCTCTAAAAGAACCCGTCAACGGGTTGTACTTAAAGAAATTTTACACCTAAGCGTAGTCAGTCTACACAAGGATTTTTTTCTTTTTTGTACACATTTTATAGAGTTTTTAATCTTCTTTTTCTCCATGCCTTGTGTTTGATCTACCATTTGTGTTATTGACATATGCCTCCTCCATCAGCCTACCACATCGGTTACGCTGATGGAGCTAGCCGCTGGACACAGAATCTCGCTTCCATCGCTTAGGCCCTCTATACCCCCTCACATGAACTGCTCCACTCTAGCGACCTCTGTTTTGGCCCAGCAACCAATAACCAAGACGAATACACAACCGTCCTTATCCTCCTCACTGAGTCCAATCATCACCATATTTGCCACCTTAGCATCTTGTTAGATTCCCATCTTGTCGTCCTGCAACTCAACAATGTGTACCGTGTCTGCAATCCTTGCCTCTTCCGCAAATACTTGCAAGTTAGACTTTTATCTCTACATTTTGATTCAATCACATTTACACATATTCCATGACAATTCAATCAAATAGCAGATAATATGGCTAACCTAGTGTTAGATTGGCATTCATCACATCAAGACACCATTACACATACATAAATCATCAAAAGTTTGTCACAACATATAGATAAGACATCATAAAAAAGCATCACAAAACATCATAACATGTGAACATCACAAAGATCCAAGAAATGTATATATATATATAACTATCAATGTATCATCAAATGTTTACAAAAGGGTACAAAATATACATAGCTCGTAGGCAGGTGAACCCCCTCATCCCTATAGGTACAAAATAGGTGTCACACTACCCTATACAAACATGGGCTCACAAGCCTATATAAATACAAAAAATAAACATCCAGAGCACTCATGGTGCCTCTAGAGCACCAGCACCAGGTCCTCTATCTGGAGGAGGTGCCCCACCAGCTAGGGGTCCTCTAAGTCTTGGGGGTATCCACTCAGTCATAGTTTCCCCCACTACCGCTGCTCTATAGATCAAGGTCCATAACTCTGTTGGAAGGCCCACGCACTGCTCCAGGACTCCCTCGTCCTGGATCTGAGTTCACATGCCCTCAAGCACTCCCTGTAGCACCACCTCCAATTGGCGACAGAATTCCTCTAACACTTCATCGGCCTCTATCGAAGGAGCATGTGATGGCCATGCCCCGGGGTCATCAAACTTGCATCTCCTACCAGCTCTCTCATCACCGACTAGCCTTGCACCAACCTCATCCCTCTGTTATCTCTCTCTCTCTCTCTTGCGTCTCTCTCCATAGTGGTCTCATAGGCGCCTGATGAGATGGCACTCTGACCAACTCCACCTCTCACCCGCGTGGACCCATATCTGCACACACAACATACAAACGATAGCATCAGCATCTATCCATACATAAAACATATGCTATACTATCAAAATCACAAAAAATCAAATACATCAACGTACCTCTATGGTCCCAAACCTCTCCAGGAGGTAAGACCATGTCTAGGTCCTGACAGTAGTACATCCTGCCATACGGGTACCGCAAGATGATCTATGGCATCTGACGCCACACACATGCCAACTCGGTCATAAAATAATGGTCACCCTCCCCACCCCCATGTCATACCAAAATAGATGCCCACTGTATCAATCGTGGCTTCCGTGCATCAGTCGCCTCCAATAAAACTCTCGGGTGCAACATGGGAACCCTCTCCAAGAACCATACCACCAGGATCGACCCAAAGGCAATCTCCCCTGAGTCAGCAGCTCGACATCGATTGAGCTACCCCATCATCTTGGTGTGCAGCATCAAGCCCCAGGAAAAATGTTCTCCACCCAATTCCCTCTGCATGATCCTCAGTTGACCACCATTGATCCACTGAGTAGCTAAGGATCTGTAGACCCTCACGATCATCGCGATGATGCAACGATGCACCAGCGCATCCATCGCCCCAATCTGTATAATCGATCCTGACATAAAATCCTCCCCCAAACAATACGTCTGGGCCAAATCCACCAAATGTGCCTCCCCTGGCAACTGGGGATCAACAGGCAGGGCTCTCCCCCGAAAAGGGAGCCCGATCAGAAAGTAGACATCCTCCATCGCAGAGAATGTTAGTTGCTCCCCCCACACAATGAAGCACTGCAGCTTAGTGCTCCACATAGACATCACAAACTACAACAGGTACTCATGTGCCTGTAGCAATGAACAATCAAAGAACTTTAGCAACCCACAGGCTGCCAAAGGTCCCTAAACACCCGGCTCATCGTCCTTCATCACCTCCCTGAGGTGTGCCCAGTCCCTCTCCCTCCAGTGGACTGGCATCCTCAACTACTCACCTGCATTAACACAAACAACACTTGATCAACCATCACACTTCATGCAAAAACTTCAAAAAAGATAAGTTTTTTTTCATCCCCCAGCTTTACTTCATGTGCGCGGCTGTAACCCCCATAGTCATGCACATATGTGTGCCTGTTCTTTGCAAAATTGTGCATCAATGCACAGCTATCGAAGAAACAGATGTGCATCAATGTGAACCTATCACACACACAGGCGTGCATTCATGCGCACATGTTCAGTCCACAGCTGCGCACAAGTGCGTGACTCTTCTTTGAACAGGTGCACATCAAATGCACACTTGTTTCCCCTTACTCATGTACCCCCATGCGTGAATTTCCTCTATACAGTCATTCACCCACATGTAGGAATCCTTCGATCGCCCTTGCACTAGGGGGCCCACCCTCACAAAACCCCACTGTACGGCCCTCCATACACCCCTGCCCAAAAAATCAATCCTAATTACTATGCAGGAGGTTGAGCCCAATAACCTGGCTCTCGCTAATCCTAGATCAGTTGGCTCAAACTCCCAAAATCTCCAAATCTTCTCTAAAAATCTCTCATCAACTCACTCTGGCAGCAGGTACAAATGAGGTGGCAATGTGAGCCCCACAACTATATATAGTCCCTTTTGCCAAACTTCCATGCTCAATTATAGGAACTCAGAGCATCTGTTTTTTGATCTATCTTCAACCACAGGATCAAGATCCTGCCACCTACACAGTCACATTCCCTGGGTCACCATCCATCCTTGGCCTCGGGGGATAATTTTTATCACAACACGCCCAGATACGCATGCTTATGTTCAAAATTATCGAATAATTGTCATATGTTCTTTCTCTTCAGATATTGTTCACGTCGGGTATTCGGTTTTCATGTGTGCAGGTACTTGGTCATCCTGCATCAACGCAGCCCCTTCAGGTGTATGATTTACATTGGCATGTAATAATTCCCTCTTAATATCAATTGCATCTCCTAGTCACACCCTCCGACATTTTCCTGTAGGATCCTCACATCCGGCTCTGCAGTAATATCACCTCCGCTACATTTCAGTATTGTCAATCGGTAGCACTCTCTCCTACATTAGTTTTCCCCTTCATAGTCTCCTTTGGAACTTTGACACTCATGCTACTTTCACCCCCTAGGGATGGGAGTCTCGTTAGTCTTACGCATGTTCACGAATCATCCACATACTCCTTCTCCTCATTTTGCTAGCTTTCCCAATGGACTCCCAGGATATCTCCTCACGGTTCTAATTTGACTGCACCACCGTAATATCATTAACCTTCCACTTTCATCCACAATCAGTTTTCCCATCTGCAAATTTCCCTCCATTCATCTACCTCATACATAAACCCACCCATGGGACCCCCACCCTCCGCCAATTTTCCATACAACTTGCGCCCTCACAGGCCAAGCCATCCTGCACTAGGGCACCCATTTATGTATATGTACGCTTATCCCACCTTATTCTTTATTTATTTAGTAATTGTACAAAGCCTTTTGTTTCCAACATTTACACAGCTTTTTGTTGTCACCTTTAGCGACCTTCCTTTTCCAGCAAAGTAACCCCTTTCGCCCTTGGTTGGGGAATTCCTTTACATTCTACACTTGTTGACATTTTCCATAAACCCTGAGTATCCCACCATCCATGTACCTTTGATCTATGATTTTGTCTACTTTCTCATGCCTCTGGCATAATTTAAACCCACGTCTAGTCGCCCCCCTAACGCTAGATCCAATTTCACGGTTGCTTCCACTCATACTTCACATATATCCCCAACCAAGGACAGTCTTGAGTCTCACCACATCTTGAATTCATCCATGTATCTCATCAATTCTTGATCTCATCCAGTGGATTTCATGAAGCCCTTTGCTTCTTGGAGTCGCATCTCCTTTTTTGTCGACATTAACACAGTTTTCAGAAGGGCGACAGTATCTTGACTCTCATTACCTTTACAATGAGGAGTCTCGGGCGACACAGTGAGAACCATCATTTCTCTTTGTTGCCGTTGACCCCCATAACATTTGACGCCAACACAGTCTCATGTTACGGTGGGTCTTGCTTCGCGACTATTGCAGTTGTGTTATACTAGCCGAAGACCTCTAAAATTTGTTGGGCTATCAATCCCTATGAGTCATCAACACTCCTTACAAGTGTCATCGCCTCTTTTTCAGAGTATGTTTACCATAAAAAATTGTCATCTTCCATTATCAACCCGCCCCAGAGAGTGTTGCATTTATCTACATCAGCATATAGCTTCAGTTACTGACTTACACATTTGAGTTAAATGACACGAGCATGGGGTATGCCTGCCTCATTTTTATACAATTTTTATTTTTCCACACCTCGAGAACGGTTTGGGTCCCACAGGTTCCCCTCTCTCTCCAATGGGTCGCTCTTGCAATTCCTCTCAACACTCTTTCTTACAATGGTACTCTCAGTAGAAGAAACATTGATGTATTTCATCTATACGTATTCTCCTAACCTCACACATTAGGGGGCATCTGTTATCACTAAAATTTCATCCGCAAATGGTCACAAGAATCCAGCATCTCCAAACACCTATTAGTTCATTCATGGCCCAAAAACTGCATTTCCAAAGGGCACAAACTATACAACTGGTTATAAAATCAACATGCGCTCAACAAATAAAGGACGTGCATGCATGTGCGCCAATAAAAAAGTGTAGGAAAAGCACACATGCGCTCGATGCGCGACTGTGTACGCAAAAAGTCGTGTACACTTGAGAACAGTGCATTTATGATTCTAGTCAGCCTCCCACCTACTTCTGGTTCAGCTCCCAATTCGATTTGACCCTCAAATCTGAACTAAATTCAAGTGGAGGGTTGGTCAAAGACCTAAAGGGCCCCTTGTTCACACTAAAGACCGGTTGGATAATGCTTCAAAGATTTGCTATAAAAGGAGGCCATGGGTGCACTATGAATTGAATAATATATTTGTATTGTTATGCTGCCTCTATTCTCCTACAAGGAACCTCTTTCCTTCTTGGAGCATACTAGCATCATTTCATTTAGTTATTCTCCTCAGCTCTTGAGGGAATGACCTTTGGATTTCTTCACCATTTCCTTTTTTAGTTTGTCATTTGTAAGAAGATCTCTCACATAAGGGATTCAATATCCCTACCTTGGAGGAAGAGGGGACCCATAAGTCTCCCTTTCTCTTTGGTGTTTTCCCACCGATACAATCTATCCATTGGTGGCATGAATATTGGTCAATTTTTTTGTTGATTTTGGTTCTAATTTCCTTAGGCACTTTAGTTTTGTTTCTTTAGCTTTTATTAGCTTATTTGTTTATTTATTTATTATGCTTGATGTGTCTAACTCTTTCACTAACTTCCTTCCTATTCATCTGACCCAACTGGACTTGTAGGTGTCCCTCTTTTGTTCATCCAAGTGACGAAAAGGATACAACATAAGGGTTAGGAAAATATTAATGTGTTTAAACACAGGCTTAACACTCAAAATTTGTACGATTCGAACATTTCCCAATGTCGTGGGATTAATTTATTACAGGGGTGTAATGTACCCAACCACTCCTAGGCCCGAGCTACGCCACTAAAACAGGATGCAACACACCTAGCCACCAGCAGGCGAGGCACATTGCAGTCCCAAGACTCAGTTCTCTGATATGAGTTCAAATTCTAACAACATTTAATATGAAATCAAGTAGGAATAAACCACGTGCATTAATCAAGATCCAGGCTATAGCATACAAAAGTAAGCAATGTGCCATGCACAACAAATAATCATCAAACAGGCACATTAAAAATGCATATCTCATAGATAATTAAATACACAACGGAATAGCATTATGCAGAGAACACAGAGAGCACTTATCTTTCAAGTAAACATTCACCAAGTGGATACAAACCAAGGATGTTCCTCCCAACCATAGACATTGTTGTTCATTTACTCTCAACAACAGGTCACCCTCGAGCCAGGGCTATGAATCCACAAGTATGGGTCCTAGGCCAAATCTAAAACACACAACAGTTAGCTAACTAGCTCTCAGGTTTCCCAACCACACAACAAATCCTAATTTCCAGCTCTCTTTCCCCCTCAGCCTACACCACCTAAAGAAATGAACACCTCTCTCTGCCATGCAGTCCCTGAGGCTATTCCATTTCTCTCTAGGGCTCCAGTGCTACTTGTCAAGAAATATCCCTACTGGAAACTCCAAGGATTCTCAACTGTGGACAATTCTATCTGAACTGTCATCAAGCTCATGCAAACGGGCATCCATTCCCTCCTATGATGATTAGTAAAATATTATATCCATTGAGCAATGGATCTCCTCTTCCTTCCATTCATTTCCATGCTCATCCCAAGAGCACACGAACTAGAAATAGTGAGTGAAGAGTAAGAATAACAAGGGAGCAAGGGGAAGAATCCGAACCAGGAAAAGAGTGCTCAACCAGGGGAAGAGACACCTCCAACTTCACCCAAAGCCACCCTCATGCAACCATTTGTATCCATGCTCATACCAAGAGCACACAAATTCAGCAAGAATGAGGCTCCTAAAGATGAAAAAGTAAGAAGGGTGTACAGTGAATGAATAAGAACAAGTGAACCCCCAAACAAACCAAAGATGGGTTTTTATAATTACTTTGAAATCAAGAACTAGATGGCCTCCCCCAAGAAGCTCATGTAACCCATTTTCTCCATAAAATCAATTATGGTTAAATAAAATAATAATAAAAAGACTTAGCCTCTCAAGCCCCCTCTCTCGTGGAATCATAGCCCCCTATCCCTTTTTTCCTTGTTTGTCTTACATCTAGCGATGTATTTTTATTAATGTATATGAAGTATTACATTTCCTAGGCACTCTGGCCCCTTTTTTACTTTACCGGCTCACAAGACTAAGTCACAATTACATAATACATTATAGTTCATAAGGGTTAAAAATGGGATGTTACATCCCCCTCCCCTTATTTTGTTACTATACTTAGTGCACAACACCATTCCAATGTTATTAACATTACAAATCTAGGCTCTTTGGCCATAATCCACATAGGCATTCCATCCAACTCTTATATACATAGGCACTCTGGCCTAAAATTAAACATGTATGCATAGACAGTCCGACCCAAAACATGTATAATGATTTCCGGAATTTATATCTGTAAGGTAGCTAGAGAGGTAATGGGGGGGCCCAGAGGGTCCATAGTGATAATAGTGGAGGTCATTCAATGTAAGGTGGACTATGTCCACTATATTATTAAATAAGGCCCACTATGGTAGTTAGATATAATAAATGTAAGAGGACTTCTTAGAAG
>JZKD02S2275626.1:345884-360370 GCA_000966675.3 Picea glauca
GTGTTTGGAGCAGTAGCTCAATAGGAGGATGCCCCCTCGAAGAGGCAAGTGAACAGGAGAGGATCCCTTCCATAATAGGATCCATTGTATGGTGTTGCCCTACCTCAAGGGTTTTTTCTAATAAAGTATGGTTTCTTCTATTTTTCTTTGTGTATCTATTGTGTATTCAGTATTTGTGGTGATTATATATTCAGATTTAGTATTGGTACTTAACAATATCTCTAGAAGCAATTCCAACCAGCAAGATCTCCTTTCCTCTCATCCCTGCACAACCCAAAGAAATGAACCCCTTTCTCTTCCATGTAGTCCCTCAAGTTTTTCCACTTCTCTCCAGGGCTCCAGCGCACTCGGCCGGGAATTTTTAGAGTTGTGGCTTCCAGAACTCCAGTTGCAACATGTCCATTGGACTTTCTTCATTCTATTCCCTTGTCATTCGGTTGCTCCAGCATCACCTTCCTCTTTTCCCTCATAGTATGGTATTTTTCTAGATCCTCAACATTCATCGTTTTCCTACAATATTTCAACTCAGCAGGCATGTCAATTCACAATTTTTGAATAATTTTTATTTTATTTTGTTCCTAATCTAAGAGTAAATTTTCATAATCCAGTACAATACTTATCTATGTGGTTTGTGGATCTGCATCCATATGTTTGTATCATTAACTTGGCTCACTGTTTTCCTTGACATACTCATTGTGTGCATGATCCCAATCAATAGTTTACAAGAAATATCAAATTCTCCTCTTCCTCGTGGTCACTCACCTTCCAGGCCCAGGCTTAGGCATCCCCTTATCTACTATACAGTCCCTCAGGCGATCCATCTTGTCTGACCAAGGCTTTCTTGCATAAGAATATTTATAGGGACACAAGGTTCTCATGTCACAACAATATCCTTTTTCGTTCTTTCCAGCTAACATATCCAACACCTCATCTGTATTATACACATACAATCATCATGAGATATCATTATAACCATTTTTAATCATAAATGTCAAATCTGTTTTATAGAGGAAATTTTGTTTTTACAAGCATGAGCTTTCTACTCATAATGTTTGGCTCTACAATTGTAGATATCAGTCTTCCTTATGGGCTTAAATCCCTGCCATTTTCAAGACCATCCTACCTGCAATTTTCTTGATTTACATTCAGCCAAAACAATTTGTCAGTAATTATTAAATTATAATTCCCAAAATTGTTTTGTATAGGAAAAATAAAATTTCCAAACATGAGATTATACTCATAATTATTTGGCTCTTGCAGCAATAGGCATAGGTCTTCTTTATGGGCTTACTACACTTACATATTCAAGACCCTTTCTTCCTACAATTTCAACATTCCTCAGCCAAACAAATTGTCAATATCTCATGTACAAGATATATATACATGGTAATGGTTCAAAACAAAATCACAAAGTGATCTCATAATTGTTTACAACTACATTTCAATCACTTTTTTTAATCCAACTATCAATTGAAATGAACTCATCATTACCTACACATGTATTATCAACCAATATTTTCTTTCTTCTATCCAGAAATATTTTTATTACCCCATCTCCCCCAACAGAACTTTTATGTAAATTATCATTATGTAGCTACTTTAACCTGCAAATATTTTTGTTGTAATATCTAACAATTCCTGAAGTGTTTTCAACTTCCTGTGTTATCAATACTCACATCATTTCCATTGTTAGCATAATCATTTCTATGTTATATAGTATATACATGCATTCGCCCCATTGCATTCAATAATTTCTGTAATATCTCTTGTAACATTTTTAATAGCTTCAAAAACTAATCTTGGAATTGTATCAACAACAATCCAGTCACCTTCAACTATTATTCATATTAAATATAATGCATATATCCATCATTATGCATTTTCATCACCACAGGTTTTTCATAATGCAACAATTAATTACTAGATAAAATAACAATCGATGTACCAATACCGATGGCCACATTTACACAATGCATCCATGCGTTGACTACATAATACCACATAACTATGTCATGCATTCACCAAGGTAAGTTGGAAGGTCTGGACAACACCTCAACACATCATCCATGAACTTCCTACTACTTGCTTGACTATTTAGATACCTTCCTTTTCAACCCAAACACAACACTAAGAATATAATTCTTAAGTGCTCTTCAGTGTCGACAAAGAGGTTGTAGTCCAAACATCAGCTATAAAGTATATACCATTGAGAACTCACATAGTGCTATAGCCCTTCCATATCCAACCATATTATGGTCTCACACATTACTAGATCTATGGATATTCATTGTTATAGAAGGAGTATGTCTCTTGAATTAACCTAGTTATGATCCCATAACGAATCATGACATAATATGCAACCAACTTTTTATCTAAATGCATTATAGCATCAAAAACATTTGCATAATCTAGGCCTTTGGCCATTACATATCAATTTAAATATTGAAAATTAACTGAGGGAATTCTTACCTCAATCCCCTTCAACATGTATGCATAAACAACAACTAAATGCATACCTTCCTGGTTGCTATCAACCTACTTGTTGCTATCTAACCAACTGATATTTTTAGAGCTCACAAACTTCCTCCTTCATCATTCTAATCATCATTCCTGCCAACCTCATGGGTCTTCACCTAGATGGAAATCATAAGCAATAAAAACATCCACATCTTTAACCCTGCTATATCATTTTTCCTGAATACATAATCCATCATTAGTCATACTCAATAATTATTTCATAATAATAGACTATTCTAAGTTCACAAGTGTTACGAGGGAAAAACTCTCTATGGCCAAGGGTAAACCACAACAGACAGGTATGACTGCAAAAATCAACTCAATTCCAACATATGTTATATGACCTAATGTGCAAGATAAGAAAGAGGCCTACCTCAATCCAATCGTTTGATGATGTTTCACCGTTGAGCACTTTGACCCAAAGCTTTATACCTACAAGAAGTTCTCAACAAACAAACAGATCAAGTACACAACGATAATATAAAAGGGGTTAGCACATCAGATAGCATAATCCATTGATAAACATTACAAACATGCCCATGGATAATAATCATATATTTGAAAGATACCAATAGGATGGGAAAAGAGTATTTCTATTAATAATTGATCAGCAGAAGTGACAACATTACAGATTTTCGTGTCGACACGGTTTGAAACCAAGAAACCAAGTTCCTTCTAACAGGGCCTCCACCACTTATATCCTCCACCAAAGGCAAGCTCATAAAAGAGAGTCAATGAGGTTCTCTCAACAATAGGGAAAGAGCTTGGGGGTTGAACATTGTTTTCAAAATTGAGGGACAAAGGGATGCAGACTCAATATGAAGTAATTTCTCCATAGTAACTTTGCTCTCAAAGTTGAATGCTTTCTCTCTCTTTTCCATAGCTTGAAATTGTGCTTTTATAGCCTTCAGAATGCAACTAAAGGGCCAAGTTGGAACGTTTCCAGTATGTGGAAGGCCAAGGATCAGAGATCTTCTATCATGACATGGAAACCTGACCTCATTTTTGTATTTTCTAGCACAAATCTCGATGTACATGGGTTGTAGTGGAGCAGCAAGCGTATACGCATCTTGCATAACTGATAGGGAGCGTATGTGTGGAAAAATGTATATTTTTGGCTCTAGATTCATAAAAAAGGGGATGACAAGTCTGCATAGGGAAATGGAAAAATGCCCTCTGTGCAAGATAGCAATGGTGAGGCAAATCTTTCTATAACAGATGCCCTCTAATGTGTGAGATCAGAGGAGTATCTACGATGGCCGAAATACATTATAAATAACCTAGAAGTGGAGTGGTAGAGAACCAGTTGGATGAACTCAATTGCTTATTACATTATGTATTGACTTTGCATACATGGCTTCCAAGAATACAATGCAGATGCAAGTGGAAAATACACCAAACAAGTGTTCATGGCCATGAATAGGCAAATACAAATGCGGTTGCATGCCAAAAGTTGTCATAGTCACAAACAAGCCCAATGAAACCAATCTCAAAATCAATCTCAAAATATATGTATACCATGAAGTACAATCTGATCTCCCATGATCACTAAAGTTGAATAGGTGTTGGTCCAATGAAAGAGAAGCAACAACTCAGGAAAGTTGCAGCCACATAGTGATGTCTTCAAGTCTTCTACACAATTTGCCAAGGTGCAAGTCTACATCATGTGAAAAAGGATTTGAGGTCGAACATGATGAGACATCATCTGATTACCAGTCATTGAGGTATACCATTAACAAATGCAAGACAACCTACCAATAATGAAAGTAGGTATCAAGGCACCGAGTACATTTCTACAAGTGTGAATAAAGGAGTTGGTGTCGAACACTTGAGAAATCCATTGATCAGGAGACATTGATGTATTCCCATATGTCAATAGCGAGAGAGCATGCCACTAATGATTGCAAGCCTCAAGGTACTCACAAAACTCTAGGTCCCATATCCAAAATAAATGAGTTGAAGTCGATGGAAAGAGACTCGCTGAAAGGAGAGCATTAAGGCATCTCTCATCAGTCAGCACGAGGAACAAAGCAGGAGCTTCATGATTTGGTGGAGATCGGATGAAGAACATGTTCATGAACCAATGACCCTGTGCGTCTTTTGCATGTACCAAGTGCAAGCGATATACGAAAAACACCCTCTGAATAGCAACCAATGATGAAAATTGTTGACAAAGGCGAGGATACCACCAATAAGGATAATGGCAACCAAGACACTGCATGAATCCCAAAGTGTGAATAGATGTCTTGTCGTCGAACATAAGGGAAACCACCCAGTCAACGACCAATGATGAAGTGTCGATTGTTGGGTTCAAGGTGACCTACCAATGATGAAAGTAGGGCTAGGGTGCATAATAAGACCATGGTATCATGTGATTCTGAGACAAACTGAGGGTATGGACGACATGAAAAGTCAAGATTTCTGAGGAGTGGCCGACATAGGTTGATAGACTTCCTTTGAACAAGAGCATGAGACATGGTGGACTCCGACAGCATAGACTCAATGATGTGACCATTAGATGTAGGAGGCATAAATAATGTTCTCTATAGAGACTGGAAGAGTAACCAGTCGGTAGAGAAAACTCTTTAACTAGATCAACTTCCTAAGGCCATGCTAAACCCAAAATTATGATGACGCAAGGACTCAATAACTTTGTGCTATGTTCAAAGGCGACACAATTACTGCCAATTACAATATAGTACTCCCTTCCCGCCCATATTTTTTTGTTTTTTCATAAACAATGAATGTTATGATACAGAAGAGGGAACAAGTGTCGCAAGTAAGAAAAATTAGTTCCAGCAGTGGAACGTACTTATGCTCAATGCAAGGGAATGCATGTGGGAGATGGACACTCAGAGTGACGTTCCCTCCAGGGTATAGGGTGTCAAATTGTGAATGATATAAACAAGGATCTTCTTGGTTGAGGATGCAAAAACTGCTTAGGCAATGGTTTATAACGCAAAGCGAGAACCGGCTAAAGGCTCAATACTGCAAGCAAGGGCATGAGATGCAATCACAACTTAACGCCAAAAAATGTCCTTTTTTATGTCTTTTAGTCTACTTGGTGTGAAAAATGGGTAAACTTGTGCCAAATAGACGTCTTTTCAAATCCGATTTACGAGTGTGAAAAAGACAAGTTCACTCGGCAATCTTTTCTATTTTTGATAACGAGTCGGAAAAGAGCTTAACTAAGACTCATGACCTTTCAAATCCAATTTTAACGAGTGTGAAAGGGACAAGTCACTCAAAAATATTTTTGTTTTTTTAGACGAGTCAGAAAAGAGCTTAATTAAGACTCATTTTTCTGTCTTAATCAACATGTAAAGGGGGAGGCAAAGGCTCCTATCTCAGTCTTTTGTGGAAAGTCGGTATCTTACGGATAGCTAAAAAAAAATTGGGAAAACCCAAGGCTCTCCAAGTCGAGGAGGAGAAAGTGATAACGGAGGATGCAGTCTCCGTGATGGTTTGGATAATGTCTTTTAATGTAAAAGACATAGGTGGGGGAATGGGATGACCCATTATATCGTTCCAATCGAAGGGAACTTCGTCAGAACTTGGAGGAAGAATGTTCTAAGAAAGAATAAATCTCTCTCATTCAGAAGGGGGAGGATTTGAAATGTTGATGATATGACTGAAAGCTGCATCATTCTCTTCAAGGAGAGTAAGGTTCACCAGAGATTACACTAGTGTGACCACTTCTTCCATTATAGGTTGAAGAGGATGCATAGTAATGGGGGCAAGAGAAGCTTCCCTCTCGATAAAGGGGGTGGGGTCGGCAGAAGATTGTGCCAATGGAACCATCGAGAAAATCAAAGGAGAAGTGGTGTGAGGAGAAACCATGGAGGTCTCAGAATTCGAAAGGCTCTTGGGTGAGGCCCATGCTTCTGGTATCCTGGCAGTAACAGGGCACAAGCGAGTCAGGTGACTTCCTTCACAAGTCCTACAAAGGAATTTAGGTTTACGTCTGAGACATCTAGGCTTCTTGATGTAACTAGCAGGGGAAAGAGAGTCATCTCTTGTATGATGAATAGAGTCGGGAGACGTGACACGGCTATGATTTGGGGTAAAAATAATGGTGCCCCCAACATAATTGGTAGAGGTTGGGGGTAAGTTGTCGACATAGTTTGTAGAAAAAGTCGACCCATATCCTACATGACTGGCAGAGGTTGGTGATGGAGCACCAGTATGACTAACAATGACTAGGTTGGCGATAGATTGTGGCATTTGATTCCATGGTCTGGGGAAAGATTGATTCTGAAAAATTGCAATCCAGGTAGGATCTTGGTGTACCTCTTTCCCCAGCCCAGAAAAGTATTGGTTCATGCCAAAATGGTTTGAAAAGGTTTGAACAGGCATTGTCATTGAGGTATGTGAAGAGACCGAGGTAGGATAAGTATTATTCAAGTGAGGATACATGTTGCCCCCTTGTGAAGGGGTCCCATAAAGAGGGTAGCCCGAACCGTAAAATTGATTCTCCCCATATGAAATACCTGGGGGTACTTGAGGACCTGTCATGGAAAAAGTGTTCGAAGGAATTGACATGGCGGATGAAAGATACATGGGTGGGGTGTAATAAGTGGGATAAGCACCCATCTGAGTACTAGATCCTGAAAGAGCATAGCTAGTATTGGATCCATAAGGGGGAAGGTTTCAACCTCCCATGGGGACACGACTCATATCAAATGAAGAAGTAGGCATCAGAGCCATGGTGCCCCCGAGTCCAATGCTAGGATTGTTGTGGGTGGGAAATCCCCCTACATACTAGCACTTAGGGTTTTATCATGCATGCAGAAAAGACCTAAATATTCTTACTTTTTACCATCATCCCAGACCTAATCCCCATTATTCTTAAGCAAATACACAGTTAAGAAGATCAAGTGAACATACCTTATTTTCGGCATTTGATATCGATCCCTCTTCACGCTTGGTCTCTCTTTGACTGCAACTCTCCTCCAAAGGCTAACCTCCATTCACAAAAGACAAACAAAGAACTCCACATGCATTTGATCTGCAGATTAATGGGTTAGAGATTTAATCAACATGTATGCAATAAACAATGAAAACCTCATATGGTGGGACGGGAAAAGTACTTGTTTATTATTAACTTCACTAAAGCAACTTACAATGATGAAGCCGACCACTGCTCCATGAATCTGGTCCTGGGCTCCTCTTTTACTGTGCACCAACTACTAACACACTTGCTTCTCTTCTTCGTTGAAATCACAAAATGGTTGCAGAATCTTGGGCAAAGGGGAATACGAATTCGGGTAGAGTTTCTTTACTATGTTTCTCCTCTTCCAAATGGGACCCCTAGCCCTTATTTTATAAGCTAGAAGAAGCTAGGTATTTGGTCGAATGTTCAGCCATGCATGACTGAAAGGTTTAGTTAACTTACCCAAAGTTGTGTGCTCCGTTAGCAACTTTCCTTTTTTCATGCTTTTGTAGGTACACGCGGGTTGTCTTGGGTCAGCTAGTGTGTACACACGTGCAATAATGTAGCAGGGCGCATGGGCCTTTATAAAAGGGGTTTTTAAGAAGATTTGTTCATCAGTGTTTTGGCAAAGAAGGAATCTGAGATACATTGCACTATGTTTTCTTTTTTCTCCATACTTTTTGATAATTGGGAATATTTATCTTTTTGTCATATTTTGACAATCTACATTCACTAATTTTATGAACATAGTTGTTGCATTTGTAACATTCAATATTAGTCTTGTAAGGGAGAGACGGAGTTATAATTTCTTCTTTCTGCGTTATCCTTATTATTTTCATATCTTTGGACATTTATTTGTTTGCACTTTCTATAAGATTTACAATGCATTGTTTTATGTCCAACTTTTTTGCAGGAATGACAATAACCAAGAAATATATATTCATTTTTGTTAGAGGGATTCCTTCTGAAAATTATATTCTTCTGGTAATCTTTTTCTTTAGTAGGAAGTGCATATTTCTGTTTATTTGGGATGGTTTTCAATGGTGTTGTTCTTGTCTTGTTTTCTTTTCTTCTTATGGGGTTTTCAAGAACATCTACATAGTTGATTTTGTTATTTTCTTTTTTTATAAAACGATCATATCCTAGTCCCGTCTTATCATTTGATGATATTTGACTGCTAAGAATGTTATTTAGGATTTTTGAGTTTTTTTCAAACTTAGACTGAATAAATTCTTTTTCTAATTTCCCTTTTAGTTGAACTATTTCATCCTCCAATACCTTACGTATTTGTTGTTTTTCATTGAGTTCTTTATTCGATATTTCTTATATTATTTTAGTTTCTTGGAGTTGATTTTTTAACATAATAATCAATTGTTCTCACTCACTAAGTGTTTTAGAAATTTCCTTTTCTTTTGATATAGTATTTTCTTCAATCTCTAGAAGTTGTTCCCTAAGTAGCTTGTTTTTCTTTTTAGATTTTCTTAGTTCTTCAATTACGCAAATGAATTATTCGTCAAGGTTTACTTATTCTTCATCTTTTGAATGATTATAATATTGATTTTTTATTCCCACAAATAGAAGCTCTGACTTCTCTTCTTCACTTTCTTCAGATGATCTATTGCCTTCTTGGGTAAAGAACACTTTCTTCTTCTTGTAAAACTTCTTTTTGTCTTCGATTTTGTTTTTCTTCTGATTTTTTAAGGTTCTTTCATCATCACTTTCCTTGTTCTTAGGATAAGGACATTTATTGGAAAAATGTCAAATTTTGCCACAGTTGAAACATATTAGAGGAATCTTTCCTTTGTATTTCCTAGTCCCTTTCTTGAGTTTTTTCATGAAGTTGGAAATTTCTTCATCAGATATATATGATAACTCATCATTGGTCTTTTTACCCTACCTAATATTTGTTTTAGATGATTTAAATGTTGTTTCTCATTTTTATGGTTTTTTTCTCCCTGTTCTCATCTCACATGCTGTAAAAATTTCATGAAGTTGATCTACTGTGATTTTTTCAAGTTCTAGACTATCTTCAATTATGGAAATATTGGCATCATATCTCATAGGTTTATATGTAATTTATTCTCCTACTTATCTACTTGAATTAACTACCTCATCTACCCTATGAAAGTATTCAACAATGTTATCTTCTTCTTTCATCTTCAAATTTTCAAACTGAGCTCTATAGGTTTGTAGTTTGGCTTCTTTGACTTTGCTATTTCCTTCATATACAACCTCTAATTTGTCCCAGATTTCCTTAGCTAGCTTACAATGCATTACCTTCACACATATCTAATTTGTCAATCCTCCTAAAATGGAATTAACATCTATTTATTTTTCATTGCAAATCTTCTTTCCTGTAGTATCTGTGGGTGGAGTAGTTGGTGCAGTGTAACCATCTACAACATATTGCCAGACATCAAAACTAAGAGCCAACATGTAACTTTTCATTCTTATTTTCCAGAGAGCATAACCACCTCCATTAAACAATGGTGCTTTGTTGCAAGACATTCCCTTTTGCTGATCCATTTTAGAATCTACCATCCAATTGTTAGACAATTGCTGAAGAAACTAGCTTTGATACCAATTATTGGAAATACTAAGAGGGGAGCGGGGGGGGTGTGAATCAATATTAACTCTTTTTAAACAATTAGAAATTACTCTAATATATTATTAATCACAACAAAGATCAACAATGGAATTATATTTAAAACCAATTATATGAATATAATTAACATGAATTACAAGGTTTGATAAAGAATAATCTGAGATAGTGAAGGACACCAATCCTTTTTAGAGCACCATCTCTAGGAGACAAAAATCCCCTTCTTCAAGGCACCAACCCTAGGAAGTACGAAATCCCTTATTTTAGGGCACCAACCCTAGGAAGAACCAACTCCCATGTCTTTAGGGTGTCAACCCTAGGAAGCACCAACTCCCTTCGTTTTAGGGCACCAACCCTAGGAAGCACCAAATCCCTTTTATTCACACTTTAATTAGTAAAGGATATGAATCCTTCCTTACTCCTCCCTTTCACCCTCACTGCCTAAGTATCATTGGTTCTTCTTCTATAGACTTTGCTTATGATTTTTGGTCTAATATAGACTACAAATACACTTCTCCTTCATCGTTCTTTCTTGCCTATATAGTCTTCCAACTGGTGTGAGCATTGAATAATTATGCCCCTTTGTTTGGGCCATTCCATCTGTAACATCCCGCTCTTGCGCACACTGAGAAAACTTATTCTTTGAGGACACTTGCTTGCGAGTGATCCAGATTATTATACTATTGGGTGTTTGATTATGATTATGAATCATTATGGATATTATGACATGTTATTTTACTGTATTGACATAGACAGGTGCTATTGATTTGGTTTTCCTAAGTGTGCAGGATTTTGGACCTCGAGGATGTAGAGGCATCGATGAAACCCTTGGACTTCGGATCGAGTCAGGGAGTGGATAATTGGGGTTTGATTGTTGTATATATGACCTATGTGAAAATGATTAGATATTATGATTATGGATTTTATTTTAGACATGATTCGTTGATGATGCAGGATGACGATAGCTTGCCGACCAGACTCACATGTGGAATAGAGGGGTCATGCACAACTACCAGAGAAACTGAGGGAGAGGTATGGAAAACAACCTTGCCACAACCTACTAAAACTCCCATCGTGGCTCAAACTATAGGTTAAAGATTACCTAGCTCGAGAATACCCACGATTCCATTGGAGAAGACTCCAACAGTGTCTCACGATGATTCTAAGGGATGCACAATAAGGCAGGGGCCTTATTCCTTAGAGGCCATTAGTCTCCCACAAGATCACCTGACGGATTATTGACTCCAAGGGTTTTTTATGTCTACCAAGTCAGTCAGGAGGCGAGTGGCACCCTTGGAGCACGTAGTGCGTCTTGAAGGGCATGTCACGTAAGAAACAAAGAATGAGGCAAGTGGCACCCTTGGAGCATGCAGTGCGTCCGGAAGGGCACATCACGCAAGGGAAACATAATTAGGTGAGTGGAACCCTTGGAGAACATAGTTCTTCCTGAAGGGCACGTCCCGTTTTTAACTAATAAGTGATTAAGCCTAGATGGCCTTAGAACGAATAATGTGATTAGAAAGATTTAAAAACAATTTCCATAATAAAATGTTCCCACCTAGGAAAGTAAAATCTAGGTCTAAGTGATACTTATGGTAATATATATATAAATAATACTGATAATCATCATTAAACATGTGACGAGAAGGGGGTAAGAAATTGAATTAATATAAAAAATAAAAAATAAAATTACTTTGAGGGATTAAAATTTTAAAATAAAATTGGTTTTTTGTTACATGTGATAATTAAAAATTTTAACTAAAAAGAAAAAGGGGAAGAAGGGTAAAGTCCACACTTGCTAATTTGAGTTTTAGATAAAAAGGGAAAGAGGGAAATTTAAAATAATTAGGAAACTAAGGGAAAAAGGGGGAAACTTAAAGAGAAAGGGAAACATAAGGAAAAATCAGAATGACTATTTTAGCAACGAATCTTGTCTTTAAGAACTTTCTAAATTGAAATCAACTAGTAAATTAGTAAGGGGGTAAGTCATTAAAATGTGTAAGGGAATTTGGGGACACCTAGGAGTGATTCTATGAATGCTTTTAGGTGGGTGAGGGAAATAGGAGTAATTAAATAATTAATGAAATTAATTTATGGTGCAACGAAGGGGATGGGTGACACATGTACAGGGAGAATTTTTCTGAATTAAATTATTGAACATTAAATTAAATGGGAATTTAGGAAATAAATGACTTAGAAAATCTATATAAAGGAGGGAGGAGGAGGAGGATGGATCTCTTCTTTTATGTGTAATGTTACACTGCAGAATTTTCAACTTGATTGACTTATCTTGTGGGAGTTGGGATACCCAACTCGGTGAGGAGTGGTAGATCAACCTTGCGAGGCGCGTTGGGAGCTAGTTGTTCTTTGGTTTAGTCTGTGTGGCCCCTTTGTGGCTTGGGGGGCTAAGGGGAAAGAAGAGTACCCCTAGTGTTGGCTGGGAGGTATTGGTGAAGTCTCATCGGTTGGCAAGCGGGAGCTGCATGGAGCCCGTAAGACAACGACTCAAAGATGCCACTTTGGGCTACGGTATTCATGCTTTTATTTTGCATGGTATATTACTATTGATCTTATTCTTCCATTTCTGTACTTTTTATTGTGTAAAGAATATGTTCTACTTAGCATTTTATTCGAGAACTTAATTTCACCATTACCTTAAGATCGCTGCTTGAATTGATTCCCTTGCCAATCAATCCCCGAATATTGTGACTGTCATGTTGGTTTTATTGATTTATTGTGAAGATTTAGTGCTTTATACTCTGTCCTCATCCCTAGTTCATCAATCCACGCCTGAGTAGTCGGCCACGATCTAGATCGATGATCGTCACTTCGGTAATAATAGACCTATAGATCCTAATGCCCTACGTTTATGTGTGTGGATGATGAGTGAAGGATGTTTCTACCCAACCATCTACCCCTATTGATTGTTCAAGGTTGAGTGATTGTATTGCACCTTGATGGATTAATTAATTCTGTGATTTATTGCTTGATGGCGAATTTTTACTCTGCCTTGGGCCACTTTGGACTCTGTTTTATTCTTTTATTACTGTGTAATGGTCAAATGCTAGTACTCTTATTACTATGTTTTTCTACTACGTTTAACCTATATCTTGATGGATGAATTACTTTATCTTTTTACTCTGAAATTTTATTCCTTACAAACTCGTGAAATTTCGCTTTGCAATTTCATTATGGTTTAAGGCGAATTTACCTTGCGTTCTGACCCATTTGACCAATGATTTTCCTATGAATTTTAATATGTTTTAAGGGAAATTGTTTTCCCTGTGTTTTTTTTTTTTTGACGAAAATGGTTATAGTTCATATTTAAGGGGTGGCAAAGCCACAGATTCAATTACAAATTGCCCCGAGTTTCTTCAGGCCTACAGATCAAAATACAAAATATGATGCAACATTGTTTCAACATAAGATCCAACTCTGTTTCAGCATAATTTCCAGCACTGTGTTTCAACATCTGTTCCAGCGTTGTGTTTCAGCATGTGTAACAACTGTGTTTCAGCAATTGTTCCATCCCTGTGTTTCAGCATATGTAAAAGCACTGTTACAGCGTTGTGTTTTAGCATAAGTTCCAGCTCTGTTTCAGCACTGTGTTTCAGACTTTGTGTTCCAGCATCTGTGTTCCAGCAATTGTGTTTCAGCATCTGTGTTTCAGCTCTATTTCAGCACTGTGTTCCAGCTCTGTTACAGCACTGTGTTTCAGCTTCTATTCCAGCTCTGTTTCAACACTGTGTTCCAGCATCGGTGTTCCAGCATTTGTGTTCCAGCATCCATGTTCCAGCATCTGTGTTTCATCATCTGTGTTTCAGCTCTATTTCAGCACTGTGTTCCAGCTCTGTTACAGCACTGTGTTTCAACTTTTGTTCCAGCTCTTGGTACTTGGCTGAGCTTGCTTTCCAATCAACCCAATTATTCCTGTCTTCAAGCCCGATTTTCTTAGATCCTTTGTACCTGCTCGATTCAGCATTTGGGAGAGAGCGTAGGGTCTGCGTGGGGTCATGGGATTTCCACTCATTCCAGTGTGCCATTCACTGACAGAGTACCTTCCTCCATTAGCACGCCTTGATTGGCTGCTTGGTCAGTCCTGCCATTTTGGTCCCTTAACACATGATAGAAATGACAGGAGTTCAAATTACTTGATATAATTCGGATTTTGTCAAGGAGGCTGTTTAGTTTTACACTTTGAGAATTGGATCTCTTGACCATGGCCTGTATTATAATTCTTGAGTCAGCTATCACTGTTAAGTCCTAGATTTTGAGTTTTAATGCCAATTGCATTCCTTGCCAGAGAGCTAGTGCCTCAACCCTGTTGTTAGTATCTATTCCAAGCCCAAGTGCATACTGCGTAATTTTGTCTTGATTGGGTTCTTCAATTGTGCCTCCTCCTCCGGAGGGCCCTGGGTTCCCTTTCGAGGCCCC
>JZKD02S2275626.1:360380-378111 GCA_000966675.3 Picea glauca
GGGATATTGTGTCTTACAGTATGGTTCCACTAAACTCAGTCGAATGGTAGAGAATTCATCCAAAGTCCCTCCTTGATATAATGGCTAGCGATATCATACAAAGCTCCTCCTTCATATATGATGGTTGAGATTTAATCCTTTCCAACCTCTTACTTCTCCTCAATCTAACGATATTTTATTGTCTCTAAATAAGAAAGAACAAATCATGTGCGTCATCTCTTCCGAGCTTTGATTAATGCTCTTCCTTCTGATCTTTGGGTTTGTACTAGATTCTTCTGCACCTTGTTGACATCAATGAAAATATCATACCACTGTGTCCAACATACAAGTCACCTATGGGCATCATTATAAGTATCATGTAGACTTTAAATTTTTTTCATATCCTCCTATTTTAAAGATTTGGCTCATGAGCAACTGTTATTATTAATAGTCATAAACATGTATGTAATAAGAAGAAGAAATATCCTAAGTTTTTTTTTTTTTTTTTCCGTTGTTAGGTCATCAATATTATCTTCATATCAGTTCATTTGCTTGAAAATAAACATGAAGTCATGTGGCATTTATTTATAACTAAGTTAACTAACATGTCACTTTTACTCTATCCTATCCAAGAACAAGAAAACATATTTCACATGTAAGAATACTTCTAATGTAACCATGTGCGTAATAAGTGCAAAAATACATTCATACTTGGGTTTGAAAGATAAATTTTAGTGCATACCAGAGTATGAAGGACCAACTTCTTTGATGAAGAGATCATTTACAGTAGTGAAAAATAAAAGAGTGATGTGACTTGATAACTGCTTGGAACCATAACTCAATGTAGTTTTTATGTTCTTGGTTCACTTCCTCAATTATACCACTCAGCATGTCTTCCTCTATGATTCCACGTAGATCATGTTCTTTCAGATGGTTTGTCTCTTAAACACATATAGGATCTGGCAATAGGCATGTCAAGAAATCCTCGATCTCAGGTTCTAGTGGTTTCTCTCCATCAAATGTGGTCCAAGATTTTCTGGTCTCCTCGGTAGATTGGTAAAGGGAATCAAAGGAGACTTATAAATCTTTTTATGGAGAGAAAAATAAATTCTTGATCATTTTCAAGATATGCTCTTCCTGAGAGACATATATCCCAGTTGCTTCTAGAATGTGAGAACGTTATTGGAAGGACATTCTTCAAGCTCTTGATCATCCATGAATTACTCTAGCTAGTTGATGATCCATGTCTTGCAACAAAAATAAGTAATCAGGGGTTCTTACAACACCCCAAAAATGATTTATCATGAAATATTTGAATTTTCAAACTAAGAAATTAAAACTATTTGCAAAAATAAAACACACCAAACTTTGAACTCTTAGATTACTAGGACCCTGATGTCACCAGGTTAGTTGTTTGCACAAGTTATCTCATAATAAATAAAACTAACTTTTCATAAAGAAAAGCACAATCTTGCATAAAAGAAGGAAAAACACACTTGCATTAAAAGAAAAAACACACTTGTGTGAAAGAGAACAACGAGGCTTCAGAGAAACCCCACCAAAGTGGAAGCATGGAATCTTCCATCACTTCTTACCATACTTTCTCCTCCCCCTACTTTGTGTAATTTAAAATAAAAACTACCTACCTATACTTCTAATCCCTTTAGCGTCTCCCTGTAAACGACACCAAAAATGTGCAACTAAATATACGCACTATTAATTCCCACAATAAATTATCAATCGGGGCTCATAATATTCGAGGTGTAGGCACATGAAATGTGGGATCATAGGTTAACTATCCTAAGACTGGAGACAATATGAAAAAACTGAGTAAATAAAGTAAAAAAAGCTGTAGTAAATTAACACTAAGGATTCATCACTAGGACATAGGAATAGCTTAATTCTATAAAGGTTCAAATCACATTATTTCATACACTCAGGTGATGTTTGTGTGATTAATTGGGAGTATCTTAATTAAGTTTCATGTCCTTCAATGATTATTTCCTATAGCGGATCCAAACTTAAATGCAATAAAAGAAACAAATGACTTCAATTGATTGGAAATAAACTAATCACCTTGGGATGAAGCCTATCACGGGGGGTCATATTAGACCCTTAATATGTCTATTGGTGATTGAAGATATGCGAATTTAAAATACGGGAATGAAAATGCTAAACTAATGCAGGAATCAGAAATGTTAAACTAGTGTAGGAAATTTAATCTCTAAGAAAGCCAAATTGAAGAAAACTAACTAAATGGAAAAACAATAAAACTAATAGAAAATAACACCTACTCCAAACTATGCAAATCACACGTGAATGTGGGAAATGAACCTAAGCGGAAAAAAATAGAAAAATACAAAGAAAACCACTCATCATACACACACGGATTTATTTATTCATATGCATTCAATACTCTGTTTAGACTATATAAATTCAAACTGCACATAGGCACCCGAACAAGAACAATAGCAGGTACCAGAACAAGAACAATACAGGTACCAGAACAGGAACAATAATAGGTACCGAAACAAAAACAATACAGGAACCAGAACAGTAGCAGTACAAGTACCAGAACAGTAGCAAGGCGCATGAACATAACATAGTACATGAATAGAGTAGAAATGAAATTGACTAAGCACAAAAAAAATCTTAAAGAAATACAAGAAAATCTGCAATCAATGGGCAAATCGTGTTGAAGAGAAAAGAGCAAATATGGAAGATGAAAGTTGTGTATATGCAATAAATAAGACAACTTTGTTTTTGTGATTTTTATAAGTGAATGCAAACAGTAATATGTTAATTAATAATTTATTTTATAATATTTTGGATAGTGAGAAACTAATGGCTGATTTTAATGGTATATTTGATAGGTAAATTGGATGGAAAATCAATGATAAAGGAGACAAATGAAATGAGGAACTATGCATAGTCCATTCAACAAAAAAACATATCATAGGAAGAATATACAGAAATATAAGAACGCAAATGTGATGGAGAAGAATTCTACACAAAACAAAACATGATGATGTCTTGAATTCAGAGGTTTGCAATATGATATTTAATTAACATAAACACTGTAAAATTAAAATTAAATTTTCAAAACACACAATCCAAACTATGAATGGAATTCTAACAAATTGAAAAATAACAAAAGAAAGCATAGATAAAATGTTAATTAGTTGCGATACAAAAGGTAATAGGCTTACCAGGTTGAGGAGCCCTACCCAACTGCTGAGTGTGTCTTGAAGACAATCAAATCACTCAAATGCTTGGAATCATGCACATGAATAACAACTCTTTCATTTCATCAAATTCAGAAAATTACAATCCTCTTACATTATCATGATAACACTCTAATCCCCATTACAAAAGAATATCCATAATGAAAATCCCCCACTATGAGTCTTATAACACTCTTTTTATACATAAAATTCATTGAAGAGAGGATGGCACCGAATCCCAATGTGCAAATTCTGGTTAAAACCAATTTTACAATTTTTAGAGAAAAATCACAAAAATCTGGGTTTTTCATCAATTTGGGCCGATTTGAGTTAGAGATCCACCCATATATTCCAAACCAAATCTATTTTTGAAAAAGTATTGACGTTTTACTCAATTTTCAACCTTCTGAACAAAATCCATATTTTATAATTTCGAGATCTCCCTTCATCTCCATGGAAATCGAGGCACAAGTTGGTAGTTTGAATTTTCTACTAATTTTTATAGAATTGTTTCCCCTAAGTTGGACATCCACACATGCGAGTTGGTTGATTTTTTACACGTATGTCCGAATTCTGATGTCTCTCTGGACAAAACCCAGGTTCTTGATTTTCCTTTAGGAGCTTGCCAATATTTCGAACTATAATCTGGTACCAGATGCATGTAGAGTATGTTGGTACTAGATGACTGTGTTGATACCGGATGACCGTAGAATTTTCCAGTATCGGACGTAGTATGAGAATAGTGTAATAACATGTTGTTTGTACATATAAACATAGGGTTAAACCATCATCGACAAAATCATGTTAAAAACATCTATAATCACTTAAAAGGACAAGAAAATAACAATAATTAACCACAAGGTAGAATGGATGTATTTACTAGTAAGTGACAGAATAATGGATATAAAATGTATCAAGAGTGAGGGAATATGGCTTATGAATGAAGGTCTTACATGGTCGAAAATATGTCATATTTGAGCAGGATGATGGTGAGAACTAGCATAAAGTTATCTATCAATATTATTTTTCTTCCTATAAACCTGGTGGATAAGGGATCCATCTATAAGGTGGGAGATACAAATATATAAAAATGGGATAAAGTTTTCCTTTTGGATTTCCAAAGTAAATTGGATGTGAGGAGAAATTCTATGAACATGTTTGAATAAAGAGATTATATTGGAATGGCCATGAGACCAAATGACAAACATGTCTTCTACAAAACGAAACCAACACTTGGGTTTGAGATGAAAGTTGTTTAATGCTAAGGTTTCTAAATGTTCCATAAATATATTACGAACCACTAGGGATAAGGACAACCCCATGGATTTCCCTTTGATTTTTTCATAGAAAACCAATTTAAAGGTGAAAAAGTTAGAATATATGCAAATTTTGATTAGATTAAGAGTTTTTAATCTAATATGGTAGACCCAAAAACTCTTAATGAAATCAAACTTTTCCTCTCTTCTAAATTTTTCACCTTTAAAGTCATTTGTTGTGAAAAATCCGAAGGGACATACATGGGGTCCTCCTTATCACCAGTGGTTGCTAATATATTTATGGAATATTTTGAAACCTTATCCTTAAACATATTTCATGTCAAACCCAAGTGTTGGTTTCATTTTGTAGATGACACGTTTGTTATTTAGTCTCACAATCATTCCAATTTAATCTCTTTCTTCAACCATCTTAATAAAATTTCCCCTCACATCCAATTCATTATGGAAATCCAAAAGAACAAGTGTTTCCCCTTTTTATATGTTAGTATCTCCCACGACCCAAATGGATCCCTTACCCACCAATTTTACACAAAGAAGACTCATATCTATAGATACCTTGACGACAGTTCCCACCATCATCCTATTCAAAATGTTGGTTTCCTAAAAACTAATATTGCTCAAGCCATGTAGATATATGCCCCTCAATTACTTGTAAAGGAAAAACCCCACCGAACCAATTCCTTCTTGTCCAATGGATACTCTCACTCTCAAATCAACCAAGATTTCAACTCGTCTCACAATCCTAAATAAACATATCTTCATCCTCCTCCCCTCAGGTTTCTCTCATCTGTCTTCCCTATATCCAAGGCACCACCGATCACATTTCTAAAATTTTGGCTAAAAATTATATCAAAACCTTTTTCAAACCATATAAAACCCACAAACAACTATTTTGATTGACCAAAGATAAATATGATCCAATGCTTGGACTAGGATTTTAACAAATTCCTTGCTCATGTGAAAAATATTATATATGTCAAACTGGGAGATACTTCAAAGATAAGAGCATATAGTTGACACTACCCAAAATCAAATCTCTAATTCATATATTTCCAAATACTCTTTTAAATACAAACACCTTATCTATTTTGACCAAACTAACATATTAGCCNGGGATATTGTGTCTTACAGTATGGTTCCACTAAACTCAGTCGAATGGTAGAGAATTCATCCAAAGTCCCTCCTTGATATAATGGCTAGCGATATCATACAAAGCTCCTCCTTCATATATGATGGTTGAGATTTAATCCTTTCCAACCTCTTACTTCTCCTCAATCTAACGATATTTTATTGTCTCTAAATAAGAAAGAACAAATCATGTGCGTCATCTCTTCCGAGCTTTGATTAATGCTCTTCCTTCTGATCTTTGGGTTTGTACTAGATTCTTCTGCACCTTGTTGACATCAATGAAAATATCATACCACTGTGTCCAACATACAAGTCACCTATGGGCATCATTATAAGTATCATGTAGACTTTAAATTTTTTTCATATCCTCCTATTTTAAAGATTTGGCTCATGAGCAACTGTTATTATTAATAGTCATAAACATGTATGTAATAAGAAGAAGAAATATCCTAAGTTTTTTTTTTTTTTTTTCCGTTGTTAGGTCATCAATATTATCTTCATATCAGTTCATTTGCTTGAAAATAAACATGAAGTCATGTGGCATTTATTTATAACTAAGTTAACTAACATGTCACTTTTACTCTATCCTATCCAAGAACAAGAAAACATATTTCACATGTAAGAATACTTCTAATGTAACCATGTGCGTAATAAGTGCAAAAATACATTCATACTTGGGTTTGAAAGATAAATTTTAGTGCATACCAGAGTATGAAGGACCAACTTCTTTGATGAAGAGATCATTTACAGTAGTGAAAAATAAAAGAGTGATGTGACTTGATAACTGCTTGGAACCATAACTCAATGTAGTTTTTATGTTCTTGGTTCACTTCCTCAATTATACCACTCAGCATGTCTTCCTCTATGATTCCACGTAGATCATGTTCTTTCAGATGGTTTGTCTCTTAAACACATATAGGATCTGGCAATAGGCATGTCAAGAAATCCTCGATCTCAGGTTCTAGTGGTTTCTCTCCATCAAATGTGGTCCAAGATTTTCTGGTCTCCTCGGTAGATTGGTAAAGGGAATCAAAGGAGACTTATAAATCTTTTTATGGAGAGAAAAATAAATTCTTGATCATTTTCAAGATATGCTCTTCCTGAGAGACATATATCCCAGTTGCTTCTAGAATGTGAGAACGTTATTGGAAGGACATTCTTCAAGCTCTTGATCATCCATGAATTACTCTAGCTAGTTGATGATCCATGTCTTGCAACAAAAATAAGTAATCAGGGGTTCTTACAACACCCCAAAAATGATTTATCATGAAATATTTGAATTTTCAAACTAAGAAATTAAAACTATTTGCAAAAATAAAACACACCAAACTTTGAACTCTTAGATTACTAGGACCCTGATGTCACCAGGTTAGTTGTTTGCACAAGTTATCTCATAATAAATAAAACTAACTTTTCATAAAGAAAAGCACAATCTTGCATAAAAGAAGGAAAAACACACTTGCATTAAAAGAAAAAACACACTTGTGTGAAAGAGAACAACGAGGCTTCAGAGAAACCCCACCAAAGTGGAAGCATGGAATCTTCCATCACTTCTTACCATACTTTCTCCTCCCCCTACTTTGTGTAATTTAAAATAAAAACTACCTACCTATACTTCTAATCCCTTTAGCGTCTCCCTGTAAACGACACCAAAAATGTGCAACTAAATATACGCACTATTAATTCCCACAATAAATTATCAATCGGGGCTCATAATATTCGAGGTGTAGGCACATGAAATGTGGGATCATAGGTTAACTATCCTAAGACTGGAGACAATATGAAAAAACTGAGTAAATAAAGTAAAAAAAGCTGTAGTAAATTAACACTAAGGATTCATCACTAGGACATAGGAATAGCTTAATTCTATAAAGGTTCAAATCACATTATTTCATACACTCAGGTGATGTTTGTGTGATTAATTGGGAGTATCTTAATTAAGTTTCATGTCCTTCAATGATTATTTCCTATAGCGGATCCAAACTTAAATGCAATAAAAGAAACAAATGACTTCAATTGATTGGAAATAAACTAATCACCTTGGGATGAAGCCTATCACGGGGGGTCATATTAGACCCTTAATATGTCTATTGGTGATTGAAGATATGCGAATTTAAAATACGGGAATGAAAATGCTAAACTAATGCAGGAATCAGAAATGTTAAACTAGTGTAGGAAATTTAATCTCTAAGAAAGCCAAATTGAAGAAAACTAACTAAATGGAAAAACAATAAAACTAATAGAAAATAACACCTACTCCAAACTATGCAAATCACACGTGAATGTGGGAAATGAACCTAAGCGGAAAAAAATAGAAAAATACAAAGAAAACCACTCATCATACACACACGGATTTATTTATTCATATGCATTCAATACTCTGTTTAGACTATATAAATTCAAACTGCACATAGGCACCCGAACAAGAACAATAGCAGGTACCAGAACAAGAACAATACAGGTACCAGAACAGGAACAATAATAGGTACCGAAACAAAAACAATACAGGAACCAGAACAGTAGCAGTACAAGTACCAGAACAGTAGCAAGGCGCATGAACATAACATAGTACATGAATAGAGTAGAAATGAAATTGACTAAGCACAAAAAAAATCTTAAAGAAATACAAGAAAATCTGCAATCAATGGGCAAATCGTGTTGAAGAGAAAAGAGCAAATATGGAAGATGAAAGTTGTGTATATGCAATAAATAAGACAACTTTGTTTTTGTGATTTTTATAAGTGAATGCAAACAGTAATATGTTAATTAATAATTTATTTTATAATATTTTGGATAGTGAGAAACTAATGGCTGATTTTAATGGTATATTTGATAGGTAAATTGGATGGAAAATCAATGATAAAGGAGACAAATGAAATGAGGAACTATGCATAGTCCATTCAACAAAAAAACATATCATAGGAAGAATATACAGAAATATAAGAACGCAAATGTGATGGAGAAGAATTCTACACAAAACAAAACATGATGATGTCTTGAATTCAGAGGTTTGCAATATGATATTTAATTAACATAAACACTGTAAAATTAAAATTAAATTTTCAAAACACACAATCCAAACTATGAATGGAATTCTAACAAATTGAAAAATAACAAAAGAAAGCATAGATAAAATGTTAATTAGTTGCGATACAAAAGGTAATAGGCTTACCAGGTTGAGGAGCCCTACCCAACTGCTGAGTGTGTCTTGAAGACAATCAAATCACTCAAATGCTTGGAATCATGCACATGAATAACAACTCTTTCATTTCATCAAATTCAGAAAATTACAATCCTCTTACATTATCATGATAACACTCTAATCCCCATTACAAAAGAATATCCATAATGAAAATCCCCCACTATGAGTCTTATAACACTCTTTTTATACATAAAATTCATTGAAGAGAGGATGGCACCGAATCCCAATGTGCAAATTCTGGTTAAAACCAATTTTACAATTTTTAGAGAAAAATCACAAAAATCTGGGTTTTTCATCAATTTGGGCCGATTTGAGTTAGAGATCCACCCATATATTCCAAACCAAATCTATTTTTGAAAAAGTATTGACGTTTTACTCAATTTTCAACCTTCTGAACAAAATCCATATTTTATAATTTCGAGATCTCCCTTCATCTCCATGGAAATCGAGGCACAAGTTGGTAGTTTGAATTTTCTACTAATTTTTATAGAATTGTTTCCCCTAAGTTGGACATCCACACATGCGAGTTGGTTGATTTTTTACACGTATGTCCGAATTCTGATGTCTCTCTGGACAAAACCCAGGTTCTTGATTTTCCTTTAGGAGCTTGCCAATATTTCGAACTATAATCTGGTACCAGATGCATGTAGAGTATGTTGGTACTAGATGACTGTGTTGATACCGGATGACCGTAGAATTTTCCAGTATCGGACGTAGTATGAGAATAGTGTAATAACATGTTGTTTGTACATATAAACATAGGGTTAAACCATCATCGACAAAATCATGTTAAAAACATCTATAATCACTTAAAAGGACAAGAAAATAACAATAATTAACCACAAGGTAGAATGGATGTATTTACTAGTAAGTGACAGAATAATGGATATAAAATGTATCAAGAGTGAGGGAATATGGCTTATGAATGAAGGTCTTACATGGTCGAAAATATGTCATATTTGAGCAGGATGATGGTGAGAACTAACATAAAGTTATCTATCGATATTATTTTTCTTCCTATAAACCTGGTGGATAAGGGATCCATCTATAAGGTGGGAGATACAAATATATAAAAATGGGATAAAGTTTACCTTTTGGATTTCCAAAGTAAATTGGATGTGAGGGGAAATTCTATGAACATGTTTGAATAAAGAGATTATATTGGAATGGCCATGAGACCAAATGACAAACATGTCTTCTACACAACGAAACCAACACTTGGGTTTGAGATGAAAGTTGTTTAATGCTAAGGTTTCTAAATGTTCCATAAATATATTACGAACCACTAGGGATAAGGACAACCCCATGGATTTCCCTTCGATTTTTTCATAGAAAACCGATTTAAAGGTGAAAAAGTTAGAATATATGCAAATTTTGATTAGATTAAGAGTTTTTAATCTAATATGGTAGACCCAAAAACTCTTANAAGTGACAGAATAATGGATATAAAATGTATCAAGAGTGAGGGAATATGGCTTATGAATGAAGGTCTTACATGGTCGAAAATATGTCATATTTGAGCAGGATGATGGTGAGAACTAGCATAAAGTTATCTATCAATATTATTTTTCTTCCTATAAACCTGGTGGATAAGGGATCCATCTATAAGGTGGGAGATACAAATATATAAAAATGGGATAAAGTTTTCCTTTTGGATTTCCAAAGTAAATTGGATGTGAGGAGAAATTCTATGAACATGTTTGAATAAAGAGATTATATTGGAATGGCCATGAGACCAAATGACAAACATGTCTTCTACAAAACGAAACCAACACTTGGGTTTGAGATGAAAGTTGTTTAATGCTAAGGTTTCTAAATGTTCCATAAATATATTACGAACCACTAGGGATAAGGACAACCCCATGGATTTCCCTTTGATTTTTTCATAGAAAACCAATTTAAAGGTGAAAAAGTTAGAATATATGCAAATTTTGATTAGATTAAGAGTTTTTAATCTAATATGGTAGACCCAAAAACTCTTAATGAAATCAAACTTTTCCTCTCTTCTAAATTTTTCACCTTTAAAGTCATTTGTTGTGAAAAATCCGAAGGGACATACATGGGGTCCTCCTTATCACCAGTGGTTGCTAATATATTTATGGAATATTTTGAAACCTTATCCTTAAACATATTTCATGTCAAACCCAAGTGTTGGTTTCATTTTGTAGATGACACGTTTGTTATTTAGTCTCACAATCATTCCAATTTAATCTCTTTCTTCAACCATCTTAATAAAATTTCCCCTCACATCCAATTCATTATGGAAATCCAAAAGAACAAGTGTTTCCCCTTTTTATATGTTAGTATCTCCCACGACCCAAATGGATCCCTTACCCACCAATTTTACACAAAGAAGACTCATATCTATAGATACCTTGACGACAGTTCCCACCATCATCCTATTCAAAATGTTGGTTTCCTAAAAACTAATATTGCTCAAGCCATGTAGATATATGCCCCTCAATTACTTGTAAAGGAAAAACCCCACCGAACCAATTCCTTCTTGTCCAATGGATACTCTCACTCTCAAATCAACCAAGATTTCAACTCGTCTCACAATCCTAAATAAACATATCTTCATCCTCCTCCCCTCAGGTTTCTCTCATCTGTCTTCCCTATATCCAAGGCACCACCGATCACATTTCTAAAATTTTGGCTAAAAATTATATCAAAACCTTTTTCAAACCATATAAAACCCACAAACAACTATTTTGATTGACCAAAGATAAATATGATCCAATGCTTGGACTAGGATTTTAACAAATTCCTTGCTCATGTGAAAAATATTATATATGTCAAACTGGGAGATACTTCAAAGATAAGAGCATATAGTTGACACTACCCAAAATCAAATCTCTAATTCATATATTTCCAAATACTCTTTTAAATACAAACACCTTATCTATTTTGACCAAACTAACATATTAGCCAGGTAAGCATGTCTAGTGCAAATTAGGGTTATAACAGATGCCCCCTAATGTGTGAGGTCAGAAGAGCATTTGATGGCAGAAATACATTAACGATCTTCACCAATGTGCCGAACAAGTGAGCCCAGGGAATAGAAATCGAGAGGTGTCGTCTGCAAAATAATAATTGTCTCACCGAGCAGGCATACCCATGCTCAGGATAAAATAAAATCATGGCTACCAATCAAATACATTGTAGATCCATGTCATATAACTATATAAAGTGTAGTCGCGAGCAATACACAACGGAGCTACATCTCGAAATCAAAAAGATATACGTGTAGAGTATACATCTTCTAGAAGTTGATAAGCCCTGATGGTTGGAGATGAGATCTTCAGAGCTCGAGAAACAACTTCAAAATATTCAAAACTCAGGTAGGAGTGTAATATGAGTGTATGACTTCACTACCCAGAGGTCTTCGACGGCTTGTCAGTCATGGACTAGAGAATCTTGATGATCAAAATGAAGGCTTCATTGATTTCGAACAAAGACTTGATTGGACATTCAGGATGGTCGGGCATGAGGGCAAGAGACAAACTGCAGAGGGGCTGACTTAGGCTTGGTAAAAACTTCCCTTGGACAATAGCATGAAAAATGATGAGACTTAGGCAACATGGCATTAACATAAGTTTACGAGGCCGGAGGCAACGCAAACTCTCCATATGTTTGGAAGAATAACCAAACAGAGGAGGACACAGCTCTATGTAGCGAGAACAACTTCCTAAGGTCGTATTAAATCCCAGAGTTTGACGAACAAACGGACAGATGTGCTTTATCCAAGGGCGACTCATTATGCTGCCAATAAAGAAAATACTTTTCCCTTCCTCTTTTTGGGGTATATTTGATTTTTTTTCCTTTTTCAATAATTTTGGAAAAAGAATAAAAGAATGTTACGTTACAAAGGAGGAATGAGTGTTGCAAACATACAAGTTCAAGGCGCAGGGACAAGACTGATGTTCAAAGTAAGGGCACTCGGGAAAAATCCTCCAAGGCCCAAAGGTGTCAAGACGCAGAGGCAAAGTGCTACAAGGCTTGAGTATAAGGCATGCTTTAGATGGTTCAGTTGAGAGAAACATGGAGCTGGCATTAGGCCGAAGATGCGGGTATGCAAATGAGATTAATAAAACACACAATGGTAACATCCTTCAATGTGAGTTTAACAAGCCCAGAGAAGGTAAGCTTGGGGGTTTTTCATATTTAGAGAGTCTGAAAAATGTAAAAGGAGACTCCACTGGGGTACCTTTTTCGAAGGTAGTCTATTCGGTTCGAAAAATGGGTAAACTAGCACCGACAAGACGTCTATTCAAAACCATTTTAAGGAGTGTGATAAAGACAAGATCACTCGGCCATTTTTTCATTTTTAAGGAGTCTGAAAAAATCTTAACTATGGACTCTGTTAGGAATGTTCTTCTGAACCATTTTAACGAGTGTGAAAGAATAAGGTCACTCGGCGATCTTTTCAATTTTAGAGAGTCTGAAAAGAGCTTAACTATGGACTCCATGGGGGTTCCTTTTTCGTAAATTTAGTCCCTCGGGCCTGAAAAAGGGGTAAAATTATACCTGAGGGTACTCTTCTAGAGAACCGAGGCTCCTAGAGTATACCTTTGTTCGTATAGTTGACCATCCAGACCAAAAAAGGGGTAAACTACCGCCAGACATACGTGACTTCAAATTTCAGTTTAACGAGCGTGAAAGGCCACAAGATTTCTCGGAAATCTTTTCATGTTTAGAGGGTCTGAAAAGGACTTAAAAGAAGACCCGTTGGGGGCTATGACTCATGTATGAAACTGGTTTAGGTAGAGCCCATTGCTAGGCTCCAACCAAGAGTCTCTTCGATAGTCAACTTGGAAAGTGTCCCAAGAGGGAAGAAAACACAAACCATGGTGTAAGTCCTCCCACGGTATAGAAACCGTAGTCGTGGCTTCAAGGATAGCCTCATCTGAAGGCAATTCAAAATTTGAGAAATCACGCAAACGAGGGTCGATAGTCCCAAAGGGTGAAGTAAATTGACCATACTCCATATGATGATGGAGGTTATGGCCAGCACTGGCAGAGTCTATCAGCGAAGAATCACAAGCACAAGGGCTTGAGGATCTACAAACAACGAGATCAGACTCAGAAGGATACTCAAGCCTACTTGGACCAAGAGGGGGAATCAAGGGATCCCATGGACCCATTGGATACACCAATGGATCAATTGTTGATTCCAAGTATCGAGAGGGAACACATGGTTGCAACGGTTCCTGCTCAGAAGCAATTGAACATCAAGGATAAGATGCCACATAATTAACCTGTGGCAGGGTAGAGTCTACACGAATGTTAGGAACCAATAAAGGGGTAGTCTGAAATAATGTTAAATTAGGATGGTGATTATCAGATGCCAGCTGGTTGATAGTGACAATGCTTCCATTGTGAGGGAAATGCATCACTCGGAAGAGCGTAGACACTACAGCATTCATAGCATATACATAATCACGCCCGAGAAGCATATTGAAATCTAACAGGCCTTGCACCACTATAACATCAACAAGGACATTCTTGCCACCTAATGAGATAGGAAACTAAGGAAGAATCCCCAAATATTCATTAAGACGTTTGTCAAAATCCAACAGCTCATGCGAAGCAGACACAAGCTTGGGAGATCCCAAGACTTTCCAAACCAAGGAGGATAAAATACTTGCAGAGGCTCCTTCATCCACAATACATCGATAAATGTTTGTTGAATTAACTTCAACCCTTATTTGAAAAGGTGCGGCGGAAGGAAGATGAGGCTAAACAAGGTCATTCCAATCAAAGGAAACCATCTTAGGGCTTAGAGAGGGTGTGCTCGGAATGAGCGGAATGCCTCCTTGTTCTGAAAGTACTGAACCAAAAATGCTAAAAACATAGTCGGTAGACACGTCATTCCCCAAAAGAAGAGTGGGATCATCTGATGACTGCATCGGCATGACCACTTTTGCAACCAATGGTTGAATAGGTTAAGAGACTACATGGTCTAAGAGCACCTCACCACACAAAAGAGGAGTGGGATCAGCCGATGACTGCATCGGCATGACCACTTTCACAACCAATGGTTGAATAGGTTGCGAGACTACATGGTCTAAAGGCACCTCACCCCCCAAAAGAGAAGTGGGATCATCTGATGACTGCATCGGCATGACCACTTTCGCAACCAATGGTTGAATAGGCTGTGAGACTACATGGTCTAAAGGCACCTCACCCCCCAAAAGAGGAGTGGGATCAGTCGATGATTGCATCGACATGACCACCTTCTCAACCAATGGCTGAATAGAGTGCGAGGAAACCTCAAAAGACTCAGAATCAGAAGAGCTTGCAGACAGGGACCACAATCTTTGTACCTCTAGAATGCCAAGGCACAAATGAGTAAGATGATCTCCCTTGCAAAGCTTACAAGTGAACTTAGGCGTACGTCCTATCCATCTAGGTTTCTCAACAGAATTAATTCCCCCAGCATGACTAGCAGTGGTTGGTTTCACATCTCCAACATGACTTGCAGAGGCTACAGACCTATTACTAGTATGACTAGCAGTGACTGGACTTTTCCCCCCAACATGACTTGCAGAGGGTGAGTGTGTGCCCCCAGCATAACTTGTAGGGGCTAGGTGTTGGTCTTCAACGTGACTTGCAAAGGTTGTCGACCTATCTCCAACATGACTCGCAGAGGTTGGTGATTTCTTCTTCCTATTCTTCCTCTTTTTATTTCATTTAGACTTTCGGTTACTAGTAACTATACTTTCACCAGAGGCGGGAGAAGGAGGAGGAGAAGACTTTTCTGACAAAGAAACATCAACAGGGTGCCCATGACTTAAGGTGCTTAACTGAGAAGCTTCAAGAGCATTCAAGACATTTGGAATGGTACCCAACCAAACCGGTAGTCCCACATTCAACCCAGGAATGTACAAAGTGGCCATCAAAGGGACACCAATGTTTCCAAAGAAGGGAAAAGTACAAGAATCCCCTTGTGAAGGGGCTCCTTCGTTGGTATCATCGGGAACTTTAGCCATGAATGTATTATGCACAGGGTCTCCCTTTGCTTGATCGTTCAAGTCTGTAAAAGTCTCACACACTGACTCTGGCAAACCAGTGGTATCAAAACAACGCCTATAAAGAGGCAGATCCACGTTTCTAAGCAGAAGACAAAAAATTCCTCACGACCGGCGGAGTGGGCGGTCTACCACCCTAGGTCAGAGACCCAAAGCCACGACTGACAAACTCACTATGGAAAACTAGGGAGCATAGAGCACACACTAAAAGTTCCTAAAGGAAAATCAAGCGAACGACTAACTAGTTGGAAGAACAGTTACACCAACCAACACTAGAGAAACTTACCAGTGCAAATTCAACTTGAACACGGAAGCACCCTCTGAGTATACTATGCAAAGCGTGGCCCGATGTATGTCCTATGTACCACACTATACCCCCGCAGTCACCTGTATATGTCTCTAAAAAAAATAGGGAACTAGGTTTCCAGTGCGCGAACAGTCACCAGGTGGGTACAGTCAAAAGTTGGGTAGACCACAATGAGCAGGGTATCGAGCCCGAAAATTGTCAAGGGTATTGAAGGCAAGTGGTCTGAAAGACAACTGAGGACCTTGAATGGATTCGAGACCCACGAATCTCCGTGGAAAATGAAATCGAAGGAATCCCAAGACAAGCCCTCTATATGTGTTCTCCACTACGACTAGTCCGGCTTTGGAGGGGTTATCTTCACTACATTTCTGCACGCGACCTCGTGTTTAGCCCCTGTGTTAGAGGGGGGTCCCAGATAACTTTCATGATACTATAATTCTACACTCCTTAGCACAGACTCGTATGTTTTTTATATAGCCTTGAAGAGTTTCCTCTCCAACCTAAATCAAGGCTCTAGCCTAATCTAGTTGATGGACCCTACAAACATAAAGTCTAGTAATTTTTAATTAGCATTGTTTTTACTGGCTTGATTTAATCAAAAGGGTACAGTGGTGCAACTGATGGTGTTAAGACTCTTGTGAAAAATGATGAAACTTATATGAACACTAGCAAAGAATGATTATATTTCTTTTTTTTTTGTTGTTGAAGTGCTTTTAAAATTAGAAGAAAACGCAACACTATGTTAATTTCTTTTTCTTTTTCAAATAACAATGCAAAGAAAATGCCACGAAAGAAAGAGATCTAACAAACTAAGGTTTTTTTTTTATATTTTCTTCCAATCAAAGAAGAAATAACAAAATATTCTAAAAGAAACTGATGAATGCACGATTCATGGGCCCCCCGACCATGAGGGGGAATTTTTTTTCAAAATGCATTGGGATCATCACCATGCAACATTGGGATCATCACCATGATAATTCGACCTTGCCTTGGTATATCACCAAAGTGGCACATTAGCCTTGATTCCTTGAGTTAACTCCTCTCTACTTTCTGTTCAGTCAGTTAACTGAAGACTAGTTGACTAGTTAACTCAACTAGGTGGCAGTTCACTCCCGTAACTGCCTGAGAGACTAGAATAGGTGGCAGTTCACTCCCGTAACTGCTAGTGTGTCTCCAGATCACTCTAGACCACCACTATGGTGACTTGGTTCACCTCAATTCGAATTCATTGAGTTATACAGAGTATATCATGTGTAAATTATTCATTATTCACAACGATTAATGAGAATTCTTTCCATTCTTTCTCTCCTTCTTATTTTTTTTTCAATTCTCTCCGCAAATGTGTGTATCATTGTTTAGCTAGATATATTCTATGCACTTCAACACATTTACATGGTATCAGAGCCGACAGACTACTAAGCAAAAGCTACACCAAAAAAATTTGCAGGTACAAAAGATCAAAGACAGTGAAAAGATGGAATTCCAAAAAGAATTCATTCTTACACCTTACAACTATTTTGCATGGAAGGAGAAAATAGCCATACATCTCTGATCCAGAGGGTTGTATAGGTTAACCATGAATA
>JZKD02S2275626.1:412455-423686 GCA_000966675.3 Picea glauca
TTTTTATGTTAGAAGTTTTTTCAATAAATGAACTTTGTTCATTTCATCGATATCAAAGTCATATTATGATTTGACCTTTGGTTATTTTTAGCAAATCTTGTCTAATCAAGTTTTTAGCTACACATTTAACCATTTTATTAAAGTTTCTCTAATATTGGTCCTTAACCACACCCAATCATTAGATTTTATCTTAGAAAGTATGTTGAAGAAACATCATTCTATTGCTTGAAGAAAAGAAAAGAAAAAATAAAAAAACAAAGAAAAGTATCATTACTAGTTGAAAATAAACTTAAAGTAGCGATCCTTATTAGTGTTATCATCGTGAATATTATAACGGTTGTTGTCGGTACAGAGATTGAACCCTTGGTCATTTGCGCATCCAAATGGTGACCATAATAAAATTTATATAAAGTGTCAACAATAAACAAGGAAGACTACATCACAATACCAAAATAGTATTTCATGTATATATAATTAATTAATTAACACAAACCCATATGTCACCATTCATGGCTACAATCATATATCGTTTAATAAAGTGCATCTCCTTGTCTATAAAACTTATCATAATTAGGTAGTGATGACATATACCGTTTAAGAAAGTGCATCTCCTTGTCTATAAAACTTATCATAATTAGGTAGCGGTGATATATTGAGCCACTATTTTCACTCAATAAAATCATATTGAGAAATTATTCACCAAGTATCCCAAAGGTTGGAACATCAAGGCATTCAAGATCCAAAAATTGCATAACCTTAGGTATTAATTAACTGAACCCCGCCATTTAACAAAGAAATTGAACATTGTCATTTTAAGGAGCATTGTTACATCTTAGCTAAGTTTTTTTTAAAGTGGTTATAAAATATTAACTAAGTTTATATACTTTCTTGAAGAGAGTTCATAAAGGATACAAAATAATATTTCATTTTAATAAGTGAATATAGGAGGTGGAATTTGTATTAGTGAAAAAAATTGAAAGTATTATTAAAGGAAAAATATTATTATTAAAAGAGGCAATAGTAATAAGTGAATACCGTAGGTGTAATTAGCATTAGTGAAAAAAATTGAAAGTGTTTTTTTTCCTTAGAAAAAAGCATAATTTTATTCCTTGTAAGAGAAAAAAATACATTTTGTAAGTGCTTCTGGAGTACAACACACCAAAAATGTGTGTAAGAACCAGGAAAGTATTTGGATGTTGAAAGCCTGCTTTGCCTTGTTGACCATTGCAAATTACAAAATCACACCTAGAACAAGGTGTACTGATACTATCTACATAATATGAGTCCTTTATATGCAAAAATAAAACCACAACCTTTTTGGCTTTTGTCTACCCTCTGTTGATATCTGATATATATTTGTAATGTCCAACCACAATAGTGTTGATGTATAATAATCTTTATGAACAAAATGTTGTGCAGAAAAAAAAAAAAAAAGTATCCATGAAGAGACCGAAATAGTAAAAAGTAGTGTTGATCAAAATGTCTTTCAAGAGGATTTTTGTCTGTCAAAACCTCTTTACTCCTACAAGTTCCCTTGATCTTCTATAAAGGGCCTATGGTAAAATGCATTTGTGTCTTCCCCTATTGTTTTATTAATGTGCCATTGTCCCTGAGAGCGCTGCAATCCCTCTTTGGACAATGAATCTGCTACCAAGTTCATGTCCTTGTATACATGAGAGATAACCACAGTATCAAAAGTGTCCAACAGTCTAAAGATTTCCTCCAGAATAGGACAAAGAAAAATACTATGACAGGTTTGATGTTTTCTTGTCCAATTAATGACATTCATAGAGTCCCCAAAAATTTGAATTTGTTGTTTTCCTTTTTCTCTAGTGAAAAGAAGTAAAAGCTTCAGCGCCATGAGTTCTGCATAGTTGTTTGTCCCCCTGCCCAATCCCATTTTTAAATGAAAACTATGATTGTATGATAAGTATAGAACAATTCCTCCTCCGTAATTGTAGTTCTGAGAGGCTCCATTGAAAGACACAAAGGTTTTGATGAGTCTATAACCTCTTGTTGCCTTACTCGTAATGTTGGTGCATCTTTGGACTGGGGAAAATGGGATATGATTGATAGGCTTTGTGCTACGATTACTTCTAGAATTGAATTTTTTTCCTTAAAAATTCATGCATTCCTTGCTAGCCAAATTCCCTAGCTTATTAAGAGTGGGAGAGCTTTTATCTTCTTATTTCTTGGGTCACATGTCCAGTTCTTCCATATCAACTCTAGAGAATCTCCATTCCATATGCAATTCTGCTTGATACTCCTAGACGTTCATGTCCATACTTTCATGGTGAAAGGACATGTGATGAGGATATGGAAGGTGGATTCATTTGAATTTTTACAAAGAGCGCATCTCCCTGGACCTTCTATCTGACGCTTAATCAAGACTTCCCAAGTTGCAATTCGACTGTTCAAGGATGCCCACATAAAGATTTTGTCTTTTTGAGGGAATTTCATCTTCCAAAGGCTCTTCCACCACCATTTGGGATTTTTTTGTAAGGGGTCTATATTCAGAGCTATGTAACCCGCTTTTGGAGTGTAGAATCCTATGGGATCTTTCTACCACACTAATTCATCTTCCCTATATATGAGTCTAATATGTCCTCTTCTAAGTGTTACAATATAATTTCTCATCAGATATGCATGAATCCCGTTTAAACCTATCAAAGTAGTATTTTTCCATCCTTGATCCCATAAATTTGTTGTAAGAGGATCAACTAGTGGAAAGAGGTAGAAGATACTTTTCTTGTGAAGCTGGTCAATTAGGTCTTCCAGAAGAATATGAGAATTCCCACACCCTGGCCATGGATCAACTCTAATACGAAGATGATTTCCTTTACCCACCCTCCATGCAAGACTATCCCTGACCACTAAGAACGAGGAGATCATCGCTTTCCAAATAATCGAACAATTTGTTGTAGATTTGTTTGGGTTTTTGATCCAATCTTTAATTGAAGCTGGCGAGATATATTTTTGTGAGACTACAAGAGACCACAGACTGGATACTGGAATGAGCCTCCAACAAGCCTTTGTTGTAAGGGCCTTGGAAAACAAGAAAATGTTTTTTAGCCCCCAACCTCCTAAAGCTTTTGACATTTGTTGGCACAGGGGTAGACCCAGGGTTCAACTCTAACGACGCACCAACAAGCCCTAACTACTGGCCCTTTCGGCAACACCTGCAAAGCAGATGTAGTCTCACCTGAAGTAGCAATAGGGGGTTGCGGGACACATGTGTCTACAACCAGGGGAAATGCAAAGTGGATCCAAGGAAACAACACACAACAACCTAGATATTATTTACCACAGTTAGCCTACTTCACAAGTTAAATCTCAAGTTTATCACAACAATGCATTAACAATATAACATACGACAATTGACACAACACCAATCACACACAACAACAAGGTATACGTGGTTCACCCTCTCCCTAGGGCTACGTCCACAGAACTTCATTTCTTGATATATTATGTGAAAACATACAGTTCTATCTGTGCACTTAGCTGCAGATCTCTTTCTCTCCTCCCTACACACCCAGTTGTAGGGTTTATCTTCGCACCCAGCTGAAGATCCACGATACAATAATGCTCTCGCAACACAATGCTTCTCTCGCACAGAACAATAATCACTCTCTTAACCCACAATGACAAACCCCTCTTCTCTCATCTAGGTCTTTATTTATACATTACAATGACTCTTAGACAACCTTAGACCGAAGTCTAAGTGTCAAAACCCTAGGTGTCTAAAACCCTAGGTCAACTTGACCCTCGTTTTCAAGTCTTCGCCAACCTCTCTTTCCTTCTTTCCCGCGGGGTGCTCCAAAGCATCTGTTGGTGGTTTTTTTCATTTGCTAAGTTGTCTACGATCCATCTTCCTTGTTGATCTATCTTCCTCGATCTTCTCGTTCAACGACTAGCTTTTCCTTCTTTGACCACTTTGACCCATTCTCAGTCAATGTGCCTTCCGTGCAGTTCGTAATTCACCTTTCTTCCTTACTCTTCGTTTTCTTCCATAACCAAGGGCCAACAGGCCCCCAACACTCACATGTGACTTGTCCCGAGTCACTATAAGACTGAGCCTTCTATTTCACTTCGACTTCAGACTGCGCAGAGCAGCCTGTGCTTTCTGCTATGTCCCTCCCTTCCTTGTGCAGACTGTCTTTTATGTGTCTAGTACCCAGTTTCAACTGCACCTGATACCTAGACCCTTCTTCTTATGATTTTACTGAGAGATGTGAGGCAACTGGTTCTCATAGTACAATTTCAACCGACTCCCATTTACTAAACCTTCTTTCCATTATATATTTAAGGTCTTCAACTGTGTAGCTCCTCCTTTTGTAACATAGGAAACCTCATATGGCCCAATTCAATGTGTCTTGATCTTCCCTGGATGCTTCATGAACTTGTTGTCATATACCAATACCATATCTCCTTGCTTGAATGCTTTCTTCTTGATATTTTTGTCATGGTAGGCCTTTTCTCGTTCCTTTTGTACCTGTTGATGAAACCCTGTAATAAACCTATCTTCCTCTAGTTCTATCAATTGTGCAAGCCTATTTTGAACAACGCCAATGTCATCCATATCTATGAATCTTGCAATTCTTAAGCTAGGAACTAAATGGTCCATAGGTACCACTGCTTCCAAGCCATATACCAACTTAAATGGGGTCTGTGTTGTTAACTTCTTGCAAGTAGTTCTTTAGGCCCATAATACTGCTGGAATTCTTAAATCCCAATCATCTATGTTCAAACTACAAATCTTTGTCAGTGTTGTCTCCAAGATCTTATTGAAAGCTTCGACTATACCATTCGCCTGTGGGTGGTATGGAGTACTCTTCTGATGATGAACTTCAAATTCCTGAGTCAGGGCTTCAATAGTTTTATTAATAAAATGAGTACCTTGATTGCTCATAAGGATCTTTGGGCATCCAAACCTTGTTATGATATCCTCAAATACGAACTACGCAGTTGTAGTTGCACTACAGTCCCTAACTGCTCTTGTTTCTACCCGTCTAGTCAAATATTATGTCGCAGTGATAATGTATCGAGCTCCTGTGCGCTTGCATGGTGGGTTGATAGGTCCCACAAAATCAATAGCCCATTTCTCAAATGACTGTAAGGTTAGTTGAGGTGCTAAAGGCATCTCATCTCTTCTGGAAGGTTTCCCTACTCTTTGGTATACATCGCAGGCTCGGTAGTATTCCTTAGCATCTTTGTGTAAAGTGGGCCACCAGAGGCCAGCTCTAAGAACCTTTTGCATTGTTGCTTTTCCTGCATAATGTCCTATTATGATGCCTTCATGTGCTTTTTCTAGAATAAGTGGTCGTTCTGCCTCCATAACACATCTCCTCAAGATCTCATCAGGTCCCATCTTATATAGATGTCCAGCTATAAGTGAAAAATATACAGCACGAACTACCAATTGTTTCTTCTGAATGACTGTATGTTCGTGAGGTGCCATTCCTGTTGAGAGGAAATGGACTATCTCGGTGAAGTAATCATCAACCTTTCTGATGGACAATAACTGTGCATATGGTAGTGTATCCTCCAAACTGGTAGGTTCCTCTCCATGTTCTAACCTAGACAAATGGTCAGGTCCCTTGTTCATTCTTCCTAGCTTGACCACAATCTCAAAATCATATTCCTGGAATAACTGTAGCCACCTGCATATTATTCCCCCCAACACTGGCTTGTTGACTAAGTATTTCAACACAAAATGATTAGTGAACATATTAAAATGTCCTCCCAACAAGTAGTGTTGAAACTTCTGCAGTGTGTACACCATGGCTAAACCTTCTCTTTCAGTGGTGGTGTAATTTATCTCGGTTGTAGAGAGATTCCTGCTAGCAAAGGCTATTGGGTGATCAATATCTTCTGCTCTTGGTTGTGCTAACACTGCTCCTAACGCAATAGATGAAGCATCGACATGGACGTGGAATTCCTTACTCCAATCTGGGAAAACCAGAATAGGCATAGTGACCATTTTCTTATTTAGTGTGTCAAAGCTCTGTTGACATTCTTCTGACCATCAAAACTTACAATCTTTATTTAAAAGCTTTTCCATTGGTGTTGTTATCTATGCATATCCCTTAATGAACTTTCTGTAGTATCCAGTATGCCCTAACGCAGTGCGCAACTGTCTAACCGAGGTAGGGGGAGGTAGATCAACAATCATGGAAATCTTGGAAGGATCTACCAACAATCCCTGCTTACACACAATATGCCCTAGCATCACTCCAAAGGGTGAAAAAAAAATACATTTTTTTAAATTCAGGGAAATCTGTCATTGCCTGCACTTATCCAACATTAGTCTTAAACATTCAATATGATTTTGCAATAAGCTAAAAACAGTCCAATCATCAAAATATGCTTCCAAAAATTTATGTAAAAATTCCTTGAATGCTTCAACCACCACCCTGGAAAAGATGGCTAGTGCATTCTTCAATCCGAAAGGCATCACCGTGTACTAGAAAGAACCCCATTCTATTGCAAATGCAGTCTTATGTCTGTCTTCCTTAGCAATCATGATTTGGTGATAACCTGAAAATCCATCTGTGAAGGAGTAAACTTCCGGTCCTCCTACATTATCCAACACTTTGTTAGTAAACGGTGTAGGGAATGGATCATGTAAGTATGCATCATTCATTTTCCTCAATTCTACACAGATTATGATCTCTCCTGACTTCTTATCCTGGACCACCATAGGGCTAATCCATTCTGACTCTTCAACGGGTTCTATGATTCCTACTTCCAGCATTCTGTCTAATTCAATCCTGAATTTCTGCTAATAATTGGGATTCAGTCTGTAGGGTCTCTTCTTGACTGGCCTTGCATCTGGTTTCAAGGGGATCTTCATTTCTCCCATGGGACCTTTAATGCCCTTCATGTCGATGAACTTGGTTGGAAACAAATCTTGGTATTCATGTAGTAATTATGTGATCTTATCAATAGTGGCATCATCCCAATAATCTCCAACGTTTGCCAACTTAGGTGCTTGATCTGTTCAATATTAACTTTATTAATTTTAATTGGTTATCCAATGAAAGGCAGTTTAACCCCTGGCCCTTCTATGTCTCTCTGTCCTTCAGTTTCTGCGATGTTCACCTTCCTAGGATCATCATCTTCATCAACATTGATATTGTAGCAACCTTGTAATTTATGAAAAGGTGCAGTCCATTCATCCTCTTCTTGCTTAACATGGAGGTTAGGTGCTTCCTCGAAGACTTTCTATCTTACAAATTGTAAAGCCTGATCTACTGTGGGGTGCTTACTTTCAAATAGAAATGTAGCTACAAAGTTATGAGTCATACTGTGCCAATATGAAGTGGTGAGGCATAGTTCTGCTTGAAGATACCAATTGATAGGCATTGTGTCCAAAGTGTTAATGAATTTATGCACCCACTGTTCTTGAGGAATGTTGCTCCAGGCCTCCTCACAAATTCACACATGGTCCTTCGAACAAATCTGACCTGTGTATCGAACTTCGCACCCTTCAACTTGGTCTAAAAAGCGCACTGTCATCAAAGTGCGACATTGTACCCACTCCATGATGTTCTTTTTGTGTGTTCCACACCATCTCGTTGGCGTTGCTTTCAAGGCTTCATCCAGTGCCAACAACCTCTGTTGTACTGGTACAATTTCTTCAAATTCCAATAAGAAAGTTTCTAAATGATTTAAACCATCAAATGTGGGCATGTTACTTACTTATGTGTCAATCCAATGAACTTCCCTCGTCAATCTGGAACATTGTCGTGTGGAGACTTCATACATCCAATTCTGCCAGTTCTCTAGTGATTCTTTTGAGTCTGACGAGCATGCACTTTCACTTCACCAGCTTAAATTTCCATCCGTCATAGGATTAATGTAATCTTGTTGTCTTGTTGTCAATTTATATATGTTCTCTAGTTCATAAGCATAATCTTATTCTCTGATGAGTTATGTGTATCTGCAACCTTCATCAGGATCCAGAGGTGCAATGACCCTAAGGCCATCACCTTCAAATGTCATTCTTCTTTTCTTTAATTCAACCACAGTCGAATTGTTGAAATCCCAATCAATTCCCAACAGCGTAGGATAAGGACATTTATCATCAACTATCTCAATCACTTCGAAGTCTGCGAACGTCCTGACATGCTCCAATATTCCAAAGGGGCTTAATGCTTGTTGATTAACCATCTTGAGCCTGATAGGGGAATAAATCAACTTAGGTTTTCCCATTAGTGCCCAGGTCTGCTTCGTCATAACATTTACTTCTGACCCTAAGTCAAGGACTACATAATCTATGTCATAGTCCCCAATCTGAGCATTAAGGTGTAGTTCCTTGTTTGTCCTTCTCTTTCTAGATACTTGATGTACTGCTTTATTCAGCAGAGGATCTACCCTTCCTATCTCATATTGTCTGATCAAGTGTTGTAGTTCTTGCACAGCTCTTGCATCCTTAATCAAATCAATGAATGTATATAAGAAACTAACAATATTGCTTACCTCTTTTCCATCTCTAGGCATGGCAGACTCATCGAATGCCAGAGGCATTCCACATTTTCTCACTTCGGGTGGTGCTCTAGATGAAGAAGCTTGTTCTCCTCCAACTTCTCTTCTCGCCTCTTCAAACGTCTACTTTTCTTTCCTTGGATCAAACACTTTTGTCTTCTCTGCAACTCTTCTGACCCTTGATCCCTCTGTAGTCTTTTCTGGAGTCGCTTTGTATTCTCCTATAAAAATGCCTCCTCTAGTGATAACAGTGACCCTGGGGTTCTCTCCACCTGGTTCTGTTGATATTAGTTGTACTTCTTGGTTTCCTCCTTGTCTCTCCTGAAGTTTCACCAGCAATACTGGACAATCTTCAATAACATGTTCAAATGAGTTGTAGTAGTTGCAAGTGGTACAAGGGTTCTGATAGTCCCTTGCCAAGTGACCTGGTTGGGCACAATTATAGCAAATGATCTGACCTCGACCTCAACCCATGCCTCCTCCTCATCCTCTTCCTCTGAATCCACCACGAGGGTTGAAGTTTCCTCTTCCTGGGGAGTTAAACTGCGTAGCATTTCCATCCTGTTGCATCTCTAGTTGAATCCTATATGTATCTCTTGACCTTTCATGCAAGAGGTCATAAGCCCTACATTCCTTCTCATCATGCCCCACATATTTACAGAATGTGCAGTAAATATTGGTAGGTGTCTGGACATATTTTTGCATGTAATAACATTCATCAGGGTGATGTCTATTTCTACATACCTCGCACCAGTGTAGAGTAACCTGCTTTAAGGGGATCGGGGCTCTAGAGGCCAAGTACTCATTAAATAGGGGACAATGATCCTTGTCATGGCCCTCTATTTTGCATCTGATGCATGAGATGTTACCTGAGCTGGATTCTCCCATAGGGGTTGATTCTAGTTTCATGGCGATCTCCAATGCCTCAACCTGTGAAACGACCTTCTGTTGCATCAGAGGAACTTTGATGTGTGGTAAAAGGGTAGCAATGAACCATTCCTTATTCTTCTCATATAGAATCTAAAAACTCAAACGGCCCGTCAAGGTCTTAAACCTCTGATCAAACTCATAAACAGGTTCAACTACTCTCTGCTTGATTTCTTTTAGTTCTGTAATGCACTTCGATTCTGACTTGGGTTTCTTGAATTATGCACTCAATGCAGTCTTGATATCGTTCAACGGTTTAGGATGTGCAAATCCTTTAACAAACTTCATGTACCAGCTCAGTGCGCGGTCTCTCAAGGTAGTACTAAACTGAACTCTCTTAACAACTCTGTCATTGACTTGCTTAATACTCCATACAACTTCGCATAAGAACCAGTGTTGATCAGGATCTCGAGATCCATCTCCTCTAAAGATAGGTAACCTCATTTCATCTGCCATAGATATTCCTAGGTTTCTTGACTGATTATGTATTGGACTACTAGTAACAGTGCTCTGAGTGCTCTGATAACTCTGACTACTCTGGTTACTTAACGCTGCTAGAACAATAGGAGGAGTAATAGTACTTACTTCGACAGTTGGCGCAGTTCCTGAAGTCTCTGATTCTTCTCGACGAGGTTCTTCAATCTTCCCATCCTCTGACCCAGTGGACCCTGAGTGTTCCTCGTTCAATAGCTCTTCTTCTTCTCCATTGTAAGATCCTTTGTCATGTGCCAGTCGATCGTGGTTCTGCTCAAACAAGTTTACCAAAGGAACCTCTCTGAAGGTTCTCCCACTGCGCGTATGTCCAACCTCTGTGTCGTTGTCACTATATGAGTTCTTGAACATTAGCTTTTTCAATCCGACCAATTATTGTATCTTCAAGATGTCCTTCTCATGTAATAACATCTTGATCTTCAACTTCAAAAAGTGTAAAATTTTTCCTCTTAGTCCCTTGAAGAAATATCTCTCTGCTTGGCTATATGACTCGACTCTGTCAATAGCAAAATCAATAATGTACCCTCCAATGGTGCTATAAAACCAGTGATCTACTGCTCTTAACACAACGTTATAAACTCTCTTGACTTTCTTGATCAACGCTGACGTCCAAACCACAGGTGGTCTAGATCTGATTTCAAACTGGGTATCTGCTAATTTGGATAACCACTCGTATAACTCTTTATGAACTCCTCCAAAGAAAATCTCATGTATATCAGTAAATATATACCTTCCCAACCACTCTTCTGTACTAAGGTTAGGGTTCTTGTTCTGAGCTTCGACGAAGTCCCTCTCTTGTTCTTCTATCCACTTCTAAATCTTTGTCTTCGATGGAAACCACCTTGACATTCCCTCAAGAAGATCCTGGTCCTGGCAACAGAACCATTTATTGGCACAGGGGAAGACCCAGGGTTCAAATCTAACAGTGCACCAACAAGCCCTAACTACTGGCCCTTTCGGCAACACCTGCAAAGCAAATGTAGTCTCACTCGAAGTAGCAATAGGGGGCTGCAGGACACAGGTGTCTACAACCAGAGGAAATGCAAAGTGGATCCAAGGCAACAACACACAACAACCTAGATATTCTTTGCCACACTTAGCCTACTTCACAATTTAAATCTCAGATCTATCACAACAATGCATTAACAATATAACAAACGACAATTAACACAACATCAATCACACATAACAACAAGGTATATGTTGTTAAGAACCAAATATCAATATAGCATAGAAAATCCTCAAAAAAAGTACTCAACGCCTTGAAAAAGAGAGAATTTCATATAATAAGCCTCTTCGAGGGGGCAACCTCCTTTTACCCC
>JZKD02S2275626.1:430655-440897 GCA_000966675.3 Picea glauca
AAGACGGATATAAGCCAAGTTCACTCTATCATAGGCTTTTGAAAGATCAATTTTTAGGATTGCTCCCTTTGATCTTGCAGTCTTTAGACTATGTAGACCTTATTGAGCTACCCCTATTTCCTCATGTATCTGTCGCCCTTCTAAAAACCCAAATTGTTCCTTGGAAATGGCCTCCAATAGAAAAGGCTTTAGTCGACAAGCTATGATTTTGGCAATAATTTTGTAGATACAATTACACAATGAGATTGGCCTGAAGTCATCAAAAGTATGAGGATCATTTACCTTAGGAATGAGGGCGATAAAAGTAATATTGAAGAGTCCATGGATTCTACTATTGATACAAGATTCATCGATAACTTTTAATAGATCTATTCCAATCAGATCTAGAAACCCCCTGAAGAATTCTATTGTCCATCCATCTGGACCAAGGCTTTTATCCTTTTGGAATATTTGTAGAGTTTCTTTAACCTTCTCTTCTATGAATTTGGCAAATAAATCTTGATTCCCTTGTTCATTCACAAAACTTGGGAGATATAAAGCCACCTTTATGATTTCAGCGATATTTACATTCATGTCTTCTTTAAATAAAGAATGAAAGTGGTTTTTTCCCATATTTGCTAGAACCTCAAAGGAAGTAATGGATCTGCCCTCTTGGTCCTTTAAACTCCATATGGTGTTTTCAGCTTTCCTCCCTTTTTCATAGGCTTGAAAAAAATTTTCATTTTGATCGGAAAAACCACAGTGCAGTCATTAGATTGTCGACGTTTCGGATCCAGATCAGGATCCATCTTCAGGACAAAGAGCCTGGGTTTATAAGAGAAAGAGAAGAGCTGGTTTAAATAATGGAAGTGGGAAAGTTTCTTAGTGTCGGCTAAGTAGAATTATTTAATAGATTTATTTTATAAAATATCACTAGGGTTTATTAAATTCTTGTTTATTAAAGGTTATGATAATTTTAGGGTTTTTTATTTATAAATAATTATGTTCTGGGGTTTAGTTTAAGGGTAAATTAAATTGTTAATTCTAGGGTTAGGTTAATAAGGAGTGCTTGTCTAGGGTTTAATATTAGGGTTTGTTATGTTAAAAGGACAATAATGGGTTCCAATTAGTTTAAGGTTGTGTACTAAGGTTTCTAAATAAATTATTTAATTTTCTAGGGTTTAATTTATAATTAATTATTTAATAAATTTATAATTATTTTATAAGAAATTACTAGGGTTTATTGAATTTTTGTTTATTTAAAGGTTAAGATAGTGTATTAATAATTTTAGGGTTTCTTATTTAAAATTAATTATTAGATTAATATGATAAGAGGTTAAGGTGTGCTTGTTATGGGTTTAATATTAGGGTTTATTTTGTTATAAGGTAAAAAATTGGGTTCTAATCCAAAGTTTATTGTTGTTTTTTGTGGAACAGGGGGAGCCAGTTTTCGCTCAGTTCTAGTCCATTATCTTTGTTAAGGTTACTAGGGTGTTTACGAATTTCAATGGCTTCTCTAATACGACGTTTGAAGAGGTGATTCTCTTTGGCGAGGATTTTGGTGTCTTCTAGGCGAACATGGTGTCTAGTTTTGATGGAGTGTTCAGCTAGGGAGGAGGTGCGAATGCGTTCGTTCTTGATGTCAGTTCCATGTTATTTTATCCTAACTTGGAAGGAGCGACCGGTTTCACCAATGTAGCATTTACCACATGAGCACTCTATTTTGTAGATTCTTTTTCCATTGTGAGGGTTGAGTTTGTCTTTAACGGATCTCATGCTCTGTTTGATGGTAACAAGGGGTTTGAAGGAGGTTTTAATCTCTTTTTTACTGAGTATTCTTGCAATTCTATCGGTTACTCCTTGGATATACAGAAGGTAGGCACTTCTATTAGGGTTTTGTTCTTGAGGGGCAATGTGGTTATTGCGGTTTATTTCTAGGGCTTTGTTTATTACATTCTTAATGTCTTTTTGTTTATACCCTATGTTCCTAAAAGTCTTGGTAAGGTGATCTGTTTCCTTATCTAGGTGTGTTTCATCAGAGATTCTTATGGCTCTAGTGGACAAGGTTTTTAAGACACCTAGTTTTTGGTTGGGGTGGTGATGGGAATTGGCGTGGAGATAGTTCTCAGTGTGGGTCTTCTTTCTATACACTGCATATCCAAGATCACCATTACTTTTCCTTTTGATAAGAACGTCTAGGAAGGGGATGCTATCGTTCTCTTCGAGTTCCATGGTGAATTTAATATCTTCAGATATGTTGTTTAGGTGTAGAAAGAATTTTTGTAATTCATCTTTTCCATGGGGCCAGAGAACATTTGTATCATCAACATACCTTTTCCACCTTGAGGGTTTTAAGGGAAAGGAGTCCAGGACCTTCTTTTCAAAATTCTCCATGAACAAGTTGGCAACAATGGGGGACAGTGGGGAGCCCATTGCTACGCCGCTGGTTTGTTCAAAGAACTCTCCTTGGTAACTGAAGAAGGTGGAGCGTAGACAGACTTCGACTAGTTTAGCTGTATCTGGATCGGTGAGTTCATTTTCATCTCCGTTTTCTAACCATATAGCTTTGGTTTTTAGCCTCCATGTTTCCTCTTGTTCCGCCACCAGTAGTATATGCCTGGCTTCCAACCTTTTCAAATTGTCGCAAGCTATATATTTCATGAATCCTGCCTTTGAATCTTCTTGTATAAGCCTCAGTTGATCCTCAATGCTTTGGAGATCTTGTTCCTCTTCTTTCTGTTTTACTTTTTCCCAAGGGATAACCGGTTTTTTTATTCTTTTAATATTTGACGCAAATTGGATACCTGTCAGAGTGCCTTATGTATCCCTCGTGTTAGTCCAATTTGACTTGACCAACTGTTGAAAAAATTCATCTTTAAACCAAGAGGAGTTGAATTTAAAAGGGGATTCTCTCTTTTGAGGGCCTCCTTCCATTTCAAACCAAACTGGGGAATGATATGATTTGCCTCCACTACCAATCCATTGATGAAATTAGAAAGGAAGCATCACTGAGAGATCAAAAAATGATCCAACCTTTTTGCAATACGAGCCTCCCCTACCCTCATATTCCTCCAAGTGGGTAACAATTTTAAGGGGGCTATGTCAATAAGTCCATTGGAGGTTAGGATGTGACTGAAGAAACCTGCTTGGTTGTCTAGGTGGGCCGAGGGGCCCCAACTTTCAACTTCACCCAAGGATAAATTTAGATCTCCCTCGAGAATTAGGAGGTCGTTCTTCAAAATATATTTACCAAGCAGGTTTACCCAAAAGGTGCTACGGTCTATATGAGGGTCATACAAATTAATTATTCTGAGCTCCTTTCTGTTCCCTTCCACCAGAAAATCTTCCCCTAAGCCTGAGTCGAATGCCCATGAGTTTAAAAGTTTGGTACTTTGAGCTCTCCATCCAATGAATAAACCCCCTGATCTACCTCTGGCATCCAAACCCACAAAATACCAACCTAGGAAGAGGGTGAAAAGAAGCTTGGCAACCATGTCTTTCTCTTCTAGAGTTTCTTGTAAAAGAACAAAATCTGGTTGGTTTGCCAAAACCAACCTCTTTAGTGCAATTTTTTTTGGGGAACTCGCCAAACCCCTGCAATTGAGGTAAGAAGTTTCATGAGGGAACCCCTACCAAGGTTTTCAATTCTCTAAGCACCCAAACAATTGACTTTTGTCGTCCGGAAGAAAGGTCAACCAATGCTCTGGATTGTGCCTTGAAGAGATGGGAGTTTCTACCTTGTCTCTTTTTTGTTTTTTGAATCTTCAGGTTTGGACCCAACCCTCTGTGATCTGATTTGGGAATGTAGACTGTTCTATTGCAGAGTTGATAACGAGTGATTGAATCTTTAGACTCCTTGGAGGATGAATCCCCAGGTGGCTGGAAAATTAGGGATCCAGGCGGGGAGCCTGAATTAAAGAAAGTGTTGGGTGGAGACTAGGTAAGCGATTTTCGGGCCATGAGGGGAGGGATTAAGGCCTAAAGGATTGAGGAGGGAAGAATCTGGGGGGAACGACCACCGTCCAAACAAATAAAACTAAAATCTTTAAAAAATCCATTTACTGATCGGGAAATAGTAAGATGCATACCCAAAAGGTTGTCAAGAAAAAACTATGGAATGTCCTTTGAATAGTCTTTTGGTGCTGACACATCTCTCCCAGCTAGGACTAACGCCAAAGAGTCACCCTTTTGTGTAGTTGGTGCCTCCGCTTCCACTATCTGTGACACTGTTGGGTCTCTTGGAGTAGTACCCCCTATGGACGACCCCGAAGAGGGAGTGTTGGTGCCCAAAGAGGCCTGAATCCCTTCGTCCACTCTATTCTCTGAAGTAGACTGAGTATTTTTGCACTCCTTCATAGTGGATTTACAATCCTTAACAATTTGCCCATACTCGTGGCAACTCCTACAACGGAAACATACTCCTTCATAATCTAGGATTTGGACTCTAGTCCTTCCCAAATCTGTCAAATTAAGAAATTCACTTGTCCCTTCTCTGATGTTTAATAACACTAGAATCCTTGCTACTGACATCTCCCCGAAATCTATAAAACCCATATCTGCAACTAAAAATTCCCCAGATGATTCCCAATAGCTTGAAATAATTTTTCATTCCAAAGATGAGGGGGAAGGCCTGAAAACCGTACCCATATGGGTATGGAGTCTAGTCTTTCACTTGCAGCGTCGAAGGTAGGATTCCAAAGCTTCAAAAGGATCGAAGAAGAGTTGATGAACCAACTTTTTTGAAGTACCACCGATGCCTGATATTTTTCTAAAAATACAAGCATGAACCAACCTCTAGACAAGCGACTGATTTTGGGGGGAGGGTTGTAGATCACATCCCAATTTGCCACAGCCCAATATTTTAGCGTCTTCTCACTAAATTGACAACCATAGGATTTCCCGACTAGGGTTTTATCTGCCATTTATGCCACCCCAGAGAGGGTTAGATCATCACCAAGAGTAAAATCAAGATTTTTCTTGGAAGATCCGACACACTTATTCCGTTTCCTATGCCTTGACTCAAAAGCACTCGTAGGACCTCAGATCTGAGGTAGTCGTGTGTTGTTCCTAGACTCCCCACCAAAAACTGTGACCCATTCACTAGAATTTGGAGGTCGTAAATTTGTTGTAATAAACCCCTCCACAAATGCTGCTGACTGATCCGAGAAATATGTTTGCTCCTCATAAGGGTAGAATAGGTCCGATGCCACACCTTGATCGAGAGAAACCTAGTCTTCAAGACCTAGAGTAGAAGCAGTTGTTCCATTGCCTGAAAGAGCCACCTGGATAAACCTTTGTTCTCTCGAAAGGGAAGGAGAGCACACCAACACCAAAGGGTCCGAGAATGACCAGGAAAGGTTTGCCGTAGCTGAAGCGACAGAAAAATTGTAATGTATGGGAGAAAATGGGGCTTTAGATGGATGTGTATACAAGCCACACCAGTCCGCTCAACCAAGAAGGGATAAAGTGGGACTAGTCTGTGTTAGAGCTACCCCAGATATACCTAAACAATAGAATTTAAGATATAAATTATTAAAAGATGCACCACATAAATACATAGATTTAGGTGAAAGGTCATCTTGAGGCCTATAAATTAACTTATGTCATTGAATGTTTTGTTGTTTTTCCTAGAGGAACAAAGATTGCTTTGTGTTTGGTAAAAGGACGGGTAACGAAATAAAGAATCATGAGCATAGTTGTTGTCTCCAACGTCATTACGAGTTACACTAGAGCTACTAGTGAGAAGTTGTCTAAATGTATTTAGTGAAGTATTTTTTTTTTATGTATACTTGATGTGGACAATACATTGCCTTTGAAATATGCATTGAAATTTGTCTTTTGAGATAGCTTGATTGCATGAATTGATTTATTCATTTGTTTTTAGATTAGGATCTTAGAACTATGTTTTACATCTTTCATTGATGGCTTTTTGAGTTTATTTGCAATATTTATTGCTAAGTTGAAAGAGCAAGATTATTCTTAACATTAGCTCCATGTTGTAAGAATTTTTCAAATGTGTCGGTTCTAATTTGTCAATACTAATGTTCCTATTCCACATTTTTCATAGGAAATATTATTGTTGGTTCCCCCCTTAAATATATAAGAGTCTATATCTTTTGTCATGTTACAAAATTTGGTCTTTTGGTTTATGTTGCCATTTCGATAGTATGGCCAAACAACACTTTTTTGAGTATGAAGGTCTACAAATGCCTTATATGCAGTTAGTTTTATAGAATTTTAACAATTGACAACAAGTTGATCCATAAGAAAACACACTAAAACAATGAACTTAAAAAAAAATACGAGGAAATTCACAATTGTAAACATTTTCATTTATATTTGTGACCCTATCACTTAGAGTGCCATTTCCTTGAATGTTTTATATGCATCTTTGAAATTACAACAATACCTTCGTTGTTCTTTTGCACTCTTAAAGAAGCCAAGAGCTAAAGTACTCTTTCTATGAATCATAAGCTTGACCATGACTTGGGTAACACGATATCTTCAACCTCGATCTCAATGATGACTTGTATAATGAGAAATCTTTAACCTCTGGCATGAACTTGTCTTGCATAATAACCTTGGACCTGGTAACACATTCTAGGACTTGAACTTGGCACAACCAACAACATAGAACATTGAACAATTATACAACATAAAACATTCAATAGTTAGGTAGGTAAATGCTAGCAACAAACATTGCCATATAGGTGCCCACTCTTAACTTTTTTTAACATGCATAAGCTATCAAGAGAAATTGCCAGGTAGTATCTAATCTTGACCAGCTGTCCAAAGAGATTGCCACGTAATATCTAATCTTGATTTTTTTTACATAAAAAAATTGCCCTGTAAGGACTAATCCCTACTAATTTAAAATAGAATAAAGAACGTGGCCCGACCCTTAATATGTTTATAGTTATGATATCTAATTAAATATTGTAACATAATGTTTTGCTTTAATTATTGTAAATAATGTTTTGCTTTGGAGTGTGCAACTTGATTATCTTTGAAATCGTTTTCCATTCTCTCAATCAAAATCAAATTAATTTAAAAAAACTGTGCCGGCCATAAGTACCTTAAATAATTGCCGACAGTTCAAATTATCTACGGGAGCACTATCATTGTTTACATTATTCATTACACAAAATAATGTTCAAGATTCCTTGTGCGGTTAATTTAATTTAATTAATTAAAAGTAAAGTGCTTTTTAAAAAAAAGTAATTGCTCCAACTTCAATTTTAATTTATTAGTTCATAGACATTCTTTTTGCAACATAAATAGTCACACTATTAGTGTTACAGGTCACGTTCCAAATGGCAAATGATGGTAAAAGTCAACTTGTACTTGGTTTTAAATGTATGAAATGACCTGCTGAGGTAATCACGCCACTCTTAACCATCAACCAAATGGCCCATTTGAAGCTTAAAGGGTCAGTTTCTTGTAGTTTTATTTTATGTGGCGAAGGAAATATCTGAGAATTCACTAGTCAGTAATCGCTTTCAGGTTAATATTTGTCAGTGGTAATTGATACTATTGCTGCAGGACGAGCAAATTAATGCTTGTATTCTACAGGGAAGATTCATGGATTTGGCGAGGCTGGATGAATGGACACTGATCTAAGGGGCCTTTGGATCCATAAACATAACTAAACTTGGTGTGGGTGAAGATGGAGGTGGTAGAAGTCTGCCAGGAAGATGCAAACCATAATTCTGATCTTGATGATGATGAAGGGACTTCGACATCTGTTGACGCCGAGGATGCTTGTGCTCGAGAGGTTGGTTGTCTTCTTACGTCTATTTCAAAAGTCTGTGAGCCTCTAAGAATGATATTTGTTTGGTAAATCAAACTATGCAACCTTGTATGAGTCCATAAATAACTTTGCTGTCTCTTGGTTAGTTGGTAAAGCTGGGTGTTTGCTGCCCCTACCAAGGTTTAATTCCCAGACACAGTTTCATGTCAAGTGGGCCATTTCATGCTGTTGGGTGGCTACCTCTGTGACTTTACTCATCAACTCCCAAATATGCATGTTTCAGCGGTAAACTGGTAGGAGTTTACTTAAACTGGCCCAGGTTTGATACCCGCAGTTCTGGTCTTGCGGCCTTTCTTAATTACCTAAGAATCCCTGAGCCACATATCCCAGGTGATTGACCCCACTCTGGCCAAAAGAGTGGGAGTTTCTGTTAAAAAATAGTGCACAGAACTAATTCTTTTTGTTTTTACTTTTACAGTAGATCTTCTGGGAAGGATTGTTTTGCAGCTAAGGATCTTATTGCTGTCCATAATTTATTTTATTCTCTATTCGTCAATCTGTCTCTGGCTTATTTCCGTTGTTGGAATTTATTTGACTGCCTAGAGTTTTAAAAAGGTCCTTCCCAGAATATTCTCTTTACCAGATAATGTGTTTTGGCAAGTTGTATTTAGAGAATGCTTGAGAGATATTGGTTTTAGTGATACCATTTGCTTTTATAGGTCATGCCATGGGGAATGAATCTTACTTATCCACTATTACTACAAGTATTTGGTCATTTTGCTTTGTTATTTGTGGGAGGCAAGTGACAGCACGCACGGAAATTCTTTCCCATTTATTTTCCAGAGTGGACAATGGCACAGGACTTCCAACTCTTGCCTTTTCTTTGGGTTTGTTACTTGACAAGTTTTTTTTTTTTTTAATGCTGTTTTTATTAACAGAAATTACAGTACAAAGATGATTTACAAACCGGTGCAAGTCTACCTGAAGGACAAGAAAAAAGTCTCTAGGTCAGACTGCATCTCAAGTTTCAACCGAACAACCTCTTGAATCTCTTCCAAGGAAAGTGCTTCTAGCTTTAAACTGTGCATCTAACTCCTCAAAAAGACGCTCTCCAAAAGAGAGATAGAGAACATAGTACCATTGAAAACAACTTCACAATGAAGTTTCCACAAAATATACAATGTGACAGCTCAAATATAGTGCCAAGCACCTCTAAAATGTAAAGGGTTAATGGAGTCAATATCACCTAGCAAAGCAGTTTTCCAAAAATCTTAATATAAAATAGACGATGCAAAGTGTCCCATACAAGGTTCTGACCCATGGGACTCCCCAGCACACTTAAATCCAACAGATGTGGTGAATAGTTTTGATTTCTCCATAGTGCAGACAAGAATTATTTGTGAAGCCTGTTCAAGACAACTGCTCCTTGGAGGGAAAACCCTGGTAGATTATTAGCCATGCAAATGTCATCAACCTGTGAGAGAGTCTAAAAGACCACATTGTCCAAATGCGATTCACCAACCTCTACTCTTCATTTGAGAGACTCCATCATCTATTCAACACATCTTAGAAGGAATGTGGTGTAAAAAAGAGCTGGTACAATCATCTAGGATTGTACACCCAAATGGGCAAGTACCATATCGCCATAACGAATCTCTCTAGATATGCCTTGGAGTGTGAATATTGAGCTTATATAACTCCTTAGGTGGGATCAACTGTTGAATTTCTTGAATAACTAAATGGTCACAGTGTAACAATGCAAACTCACGTGGAAGACTAGGCCAAGTCTTCCATGTTTTGGTGGCCTCATCCTAGAGGTCTCTTCAACAAAAAATTCCTTTCTCATCTAACCTCTTAGGAAAGTATCTGTCCACATGAGATGTCACGTACCCCATGCATGGGTATCTCAAGAATTTGTGTCCTTGATGGATTTCGAACCTCTGATACTGTTGTTATTAAATCAAGAAACATGTATAAGAAACCATGCACCAAGAAACATAGATATACATATATAAATGACAGATGCATATGTTATGCAATGCAGAACAACAAAAGATTCACATAGCATTAACAATAAACAAGCATAATATAACACAACAAAAATATAAGAAACACATAATAGAGAACTTATCTTTATCAAAAGACCATGTCGATTGGTTGCAAACGTTGGATGTTCCATCCAACCTTAGGTTCTGTTGCACATTCACTCTCTACAACAGGCCACCCCCAAGTTGGGGTTATGAATCCACAAGGACGAGTGCCTAGGCCGACTCTAATTCACACACACCAGTCAACTATCAAGATATCATAGTTTTCTCAACCACACAACAATTCCCAACTTACCAACTCTCTTTCCCCCTTAGCTTGTACAGTACAGCCCAACACAGAAAAAAAAAATAGAACAACAAACACATAGAAAATCTTCTTTGGGATTTGTGCCCTCTTTTTCTTGGGAAATGTGCCCACCAAGCTGCTCACTTTCCTCTCTTGGGAAATCTCTCTCAATCTCCTTT
>JZKD02S2275627.1:13502-35228 GCA_000966675.3 Picea glauca
TGAGGTCTTGTGACGGTGGAGTGGACTAAAATCCAACGCGTGAGATTGAAAATCCTTTTGGGATCGTTCTCTCAGATATTTCGGTGGATTTACAGCGAGGCCATATTTTATACTACAGACGCTAGGACAACCAAACCCATCCCGGATCTTGCGCGTTCAAACACAATCCCCCATATGCAGAAGAGCACCAGAAAATACAACCGAGTCTCCGGGCGATAATGCGGTCAATCCAATTCCAATGTGACAGTATTGTGGTGTGTGCCAGTCTGAGAGATCTCTAAAGCATTATTCTGAAAATCACATGCATTGCAGAAAAACAGATATCATAGAATCGCTTCGAAATCACATCGTTCGACTAAAATTTTCCAACGCGATGACTGCCATTTCAATAGGGTTTCGACAGCCTAATTGTCGAATCCTAGCGAAATTGACCCCGAATCCAACGCGAGCTTGACTGGTCAATTATTTGTTAAGGTCTCTTCTGTCCCGCTTAAATAACAATGGAGTATGCTAACTCGCTATCAAACAGATCCGTTTTTTAATATAAAAAAAAATATCATGAATTAGGTCAGAATTTCAAGAGTAGTATAAGTTTTATATAGATTAAAGTTTCATGCATTTCAAAACCTTACTTTAATAGTTTTGGCTAGTTTTAAACCATTTCAAATACTCAGAAAATCAATTAAAATTCTGGATTGACCAGAAATTTAAAAACGAACCACAGGAAAACCTCGGGGAAAGATAACTCGGGAGGAAAGATTGCTCCCGAGTTAACCCACTCCCAATAACAATCACTTCAAATTAAAATTAAATAGCAATCACTCCTAAATAAAAGGAGGGTATTTATATCGTCTAGAGTATTCTAGAGATTAATGAATATTCAATAAAAAAACTATAATTTATTATTTAAAGAATATTCTATTTTTGAATTTTTTTTATTGAAATCTATTGAAATCTTGTTAAATATCTAGGTGAAATCACCATTTTTTTTTGTTTAAATTGTATTTTTGAATATATAAATGGATTCAACATCCTCAAAACTGTCTAAACACTCAATTACTCAAATATGAAATTTCAACATTTTCGATAGGATTTCAATAAAAATTGATCTGAAAATATGCTCATTAAATTCCAAAAAATCAAAAGTTCTAACTACCTTTCAAAAATAAATAATTAAAAAAATATCAACTAATCAAAATTTAAAAGTAAAATATAAAAAAAAAAATTAATTGAAAAAATATCAAACTATTTCATATTATTTTAGATTTTTTCCAAAAACTCCTCAACCTCTAATTTTTTTTTATGCATCGTCACTAATAACTAATAGTAATTGTCAACGATATACTAAATTATTAATAATGGAGATTGCAACAATAGATTTCCATACGTCATGGCTTTCGCCCAAAGCCACCATTGTCAGAACTGCATTTCTCCTGCTGCCGCTTAGCGTGCCTTCAAAGGCTCATTGTTAAAACTGCATTTCTTCTGCTGCCGCTTAGCTGGCCTTCAAAGTCTGATCGGTCCGTCCTCTCTTGATCACCACAGATTTGTTTGATTTTATTATGGATCTCTAAAGGTTTTCATTGATTTTCGGTGATTTTTATATTGATTTTCATAGATTTTGACAATTTCAGTGTTATATTTAAAACGATTATTTTATTTTAGTAATAGGCAGCTCCCTCCCAAATCTTTTTAATTAAATCCATCTATATTCTAAACCAAACGATCTACCATTGTGTTACATCGTATTAATAATGAAATTGACTACCAGCTCGACACTCGTAACAGTAGGAGTGGTTTTGCATATAGCTCCTTCCTGGTTGCAGAGCAGATTAGGTCTTTACATTAATTTTGATTTAGATTTTGTTTTCCTGTGACATATTTTATATGTTTTAGTTTTAATACGACCATTGGTAAATGTGTTTTTTTTTTTTATAATTAAATAACTGTTAATTAAGTTATATAGTTGTAGTGAAATTCTGTTAACATGATTGAAGTCAAATGGTTTAGTTTGTTGGGTTATCTAAAAATCTAGTCTTGTGATATATTTTTGGGTGCTTAAATTAAGGATACCCTAATAAATAAAATAAATTAATTCTTTTTATCTAAATTCAATTTTTTGCATAATATTTAATATTTTTTACAAATAATATAATCTAGAAAAAATATAATTTTTTTTTATAAAAATAGTTAATTTTCTTAAACTATATATATTTTTTTTTATAGCTTTTAGTTTTATTGTAAATAACACAAGGATGTTTTTCTATTATATATAGATAATGTTTTATTAAATTATATATATATACTCATTTCAATTGAGTTATCTTGAGTGGTTAAGAAGAATAAGATTCAAATTTGGTCAATAATATGTGTAACTTATAATAAATATATTGTTATAATGGAAATTGAAAAATAAAGTACATTTCAATACAATTAAATTGTTTAATTTCAAAATATTTGTAACACTACCAATCTTCTTAACCTTTTAATTCAACAAAACTATGGTGATCTTGAAAAGCTTTTATCAATGCTTTTGGAACACATAAACAAAATTTTAATAAATTACAAGTAATTTTATAATCACTTAAGATCTAATAGACCAATTTAATCTAATCTTAATGAAAATTAATCATCATATAAAAATAAATTTAATGAAATTATTAATTTAATTAATTTGATATTTTAATATTTTATAACAAATGAATTTAAATGGTTTAAATATTATAAATTACAAACAATAAAATTGAAAATTATGAATTACAAACAATATTATTGAAAATCAAGTTATTAGATTTAACTATCTTTATCACTTACTTGATATTGGTGAACTGCTGGCATATCATTAGACAAATTAAAACAGCTAACATTTTGAATGATGCCATTTAATTTAATAATAATATTTATAAATAAAGTAATCTATATTCAAATTTGAAGTTAAAAAATATTAACAATACACAATAACATTGAAATGTAAAATAAATTTTATTTCAATTTATCTTCTAAAATTAAAAAAAAAAACTAGACAATCATAAACATTGAATTTAAAATAAATTTTATTTCAAGTTATCCTCTAGAATTCAAAGAGAGCCCATGCCCTAACAACAAATCCGAGATAGATTCCCATAAGAATGTAAATAACTTATGATAAGTATTTAAATATTAAAATAAAACGTACAATTCATAATGCATTTTTAGAATTGAGGCATTTTTAGTTTTTATAATAAATTAATAATTTTCTATATAAAAGATAATATGTATAAAGACTATTGTAATCCAAAAATTATAATTAATTAAATAACAAGTACAAGATAATCCAAATTAGATTTTAATAAAAAAATATCTACCATTTTTATATATGAAGATAATATTTATACACTATTATAATTCAAAACTTATATTATTAATTAAATAACAAATCTAAAAGTATATTTCTATAAAAAGATACTTAATATCTTGTGATAAATGTTCAAATATAATGTATTTTTTATTTTTTAATAAATCCCACAATTGTAATCCAAAAATTATAATTAACTAAATAACAAATCCAAGATAATCCAAAATAGATTTCAATAAAAATATATTTACAATTTTTATATAAAAAGATAATATTTATGAATATTATAATTCAAAATTTATGTAATTAATTAAATCTAAAATATATTTTAATAAAAAGATACTTAAATTAATATTATCTGTCTAGTTGAAACTTGAGAGCATGAGGAGTCTAAGGTCCCTAACACAAAAGGATTTGTCTGGTGGTCAGTATGGAACATAAAATCTCATCTTATAGGGATAGGAGGCATAGCTTGTTATATTAGAAATAACATTTCTCCTCACATTCAACTTCATAAGACAATTTGTTATTTTGTACCTATTAATTCTACTTTTTATAAGAAAAACAATCTAGATAACAATTGTCCCTATAATAATTTAGAACAAGATATTTATAGTTCGAAAGAGACTTTAATGCTAGGACTACAACTAAACAAACTACTCTTTTATCTAATAGCTATAAAAGAATCTCAAAAGACCTAATTGAGAATTTGTTTGTTGGTCAATCTCTGAAGCTCTCAAGACCTAATAATTTGTAATGGAGTAATGAAGTGGCCAAACTCCAACCAAATGACTTGTATTCATGGGCTAGGTAGTAGTGTTATAGATTATGTGATATCTGATATCTTGGTTTCCAACCAAATAGCAACTTTTGACCTTTTAAAGGACCATGAGCTTGAATCTGATCATAAACCTTTAACCCTAACTGTAAACTTTTCCATGCATGGAGTGCCATTCATTGAAGAGAATTCTAATAATCAAAACATTTTCTTAAAGGATTTAAATACTAAATTAAATCTCCTAGATTATAAGGACAACATTGAAGAACTCTATCATAATTTTACAACTAGCCTTTCCACTTCTATTAACAAGTTCTCTTTCGAGGTGTCCTATAAAAAACAATTTAGAACGACCAACCCTTGGTATGATAAAGCATGTAAAATTGCTAGGAAATCCATTAGGGATGCTTCTAATGAGTCCTTAAAACTCGATAAGATCAATATGTACAAAGCTCTAATTAAAAGGAAAAAAAGGTACTATATCAATAAAATGATCCGGATTTTATGAGCAGAACGAAATGAATACAGATTATTAACAAGTGCTTAACACAAAATAACAGAGATATAGTAAAATTGGTTTTCTATTCAATAACGAAATAAGTTGAAACTATAAAATGCAATAGAAACAAACTTGCTAGAATGGTGGCAGCTTATCTCTGAGAAGAGATGTGACGACAGCGCGCATTCGCAAGAAGAAGGTTACAATGAGGCTCTGAAGTCCTTTTTACAATAAGAAAGAATGCCAAAAACCCTAGACATAAAAAAACCTAACCCTAGGAGATGAAGCGCCAAAATTCACGTGGGCCCTGTTTGGGTAAGTTGGTACATCAACTTCCCGAGGTCGTAACTTTTGCATACGATCTCCATTTTAGGAATGTGATAGCTCGTTGGAAAGGTATCATCAAGGAGATTAATTTTGGGGGATCAATTATGCCTTCATATATCATTGAGGAGATCGATCCTGAAAAACCTTCATTTAGGCCCTCAAAATGCCCCCGAAACTTAAAACTGCTAAAAATAGTAAAATGTCAAAATTGTCAGAAAACTGTTTTGAGCCAGTTGGAAAAGGTGGGTGGCCATCGATATCCATCTGGATAAATCCTCCCTCCTTTGGAAACAATGGTCTCCATTTCATTGAGGTCCCCCATCAGATGAGGAAATTTCTGCTGAAATTGGCCCCGGGTGAGCCACTTGCCTTGTGCAGGAGTTGCCCTACTTTGACGACTCGATAAAGCTAGATCCTTTGTTGTCGAGTGCCCTTGATCTATCTGTCCACAATATGATCATTGGATGCTTGTTGTATGCAGTCAGGTTTGAGCTATGTTGTTGTCAATTGTTCTGCTCCTTATGAGGTGTCCAATAATGGTGGAAAATAAAGCGAAGGAGATCCACGTTGAACATTGCGTGCAGGACAAGGAAAGGAGGAATGTTGAGCTCAAAAGAATTATCCCCCATGGCCTTGGAGATAGTGTACGGCCCATAACAGAGTGGGTGAAGCTTCCGATGGGGTCCTGTAAGGCATTCTTTCTGCAAGTGCAACCAAACTTTGTCGCCCACTTGAAACTTATGCGACACCTGATGTTGATCATGGCACTGTTTGTACTTGTCATTGGACTTCTGTAGGATATCTTGAACCTGTTGGTGGATGTGCTGGATCCGTTCAATGAACCGGGTGGCTTTGTTAGCTTCAATTGGAGCAGGAGATGAGTCGGTCGAGGTGACTGCAAGGGGAAGTGCAACATCTATGGGACCCAATGATTGGAATCCCAACCCCACTTGAAAGGGGTTGTGGTTGGATGAGATATGTAGGGCTCGGCTGTAGCTATGCTGGACATAGGGAAGGCTCTCATCCCATGTGTGAGGGTGCTTTGAATTATACATGCGAAGGAAATGCACAATCATTCGATTTACAACCTCGGTTTGGCCATCTGTCTGGGGGTGGAAGGCCGTGGATTTGGTGAGCTTAGTGCCAACAGTGACCAAAGGCTTGACCAGAATGCACTGAGAAATTGACTATCCTGATCTGAGACAATGGTTTGTGTGATTCCAAAATGTACCCAGACTCGTTCAAAGAAGAGCTTGGCAGTGGCCTCTGTCGTGATGCTCTTCTTGCAGGCAACTAGAATCACCATCTTAGAAAAGCGATCAACAACCACAAAAACACAGTCATTTCCCCTCTTGGTGGATGGAAGGCCCGACATGTAGCCCATTGAGATGGATTCCCATGGCCTATCAAGAGTAGGAAGAGGGGTGTACAGGCCCTGTTTCTAAGTGGTCAGTTTGGCAATAGCACAGTCAGTGTAGGACCTGATATACTTGCTAACCTCCTGTCGAAGTTTCAGCCAGTATAAATGTTTTTGTAGCATATCCACTCTCTTTTCAATGCCAAAGTGTCCTTCCACCCAACTGTAGTGGGATTCCTAGATCATCTTTGTTTGCTTACTTGATGGACACATAAATGGTCCAAACGACACAACAACCCATCTAGAAGATGGAAATTATTGACAACTACGTTTTCACCCAAAATTTGGTAGGTGGTGGCGAATTTGGGGTATGTCTCATAGAGTTGGGGCCATCCAGATGTCTCATGGTTGCAAGATTCTAGCACCGTGGTGAGTGTCGTGACTGGCGATCTGCTAAGGCAATCAACGACGTGATTGGTGCTTCCTGTTTTATACTTGATGTTGAGATGGAATTGTTGCAAGTATGTGGACCACTTTTAATCGTGGTCATTCTGCAATTTTCCTTATGTCTGCATGAACTAAAGTGGCTTATAATCAGTGTGGATGACTGTCTCCTTCCCAAGAATGTAATGACTCCATTGGTAGCATGCTTGCATAATGGATTACATTGATTTGTAGTAAGTAGGGTGCTTATGGACAGTGTCTGACAATGTCTCGCTATGATAGGCCATGGGGTGGCCATGCTGAATGAGAACGACGCCCACAACATAGTTGGAAGAATCTGTCTTGATCTCAAAGGGATGCTGCAGTTCTGGTAGTGAAAGTACTGGGGCTGAGAACAAGCGCTACATCAAATCATCAAAATCTTGTTGTTGGGACCGACCCCATGCAAATTTTTCCTTACCACCACCCTTGTTTATTTGGCTGAGGGCCCATGCAATATGGGAGAAACCCAACACGAACCTGCGATAGAAATTGGCAAGGCCCAAGAAGCTCCAAATCTCAATGAGTGTTGTTGGGGTTGGCCAGTCACGAATGAATTGGATCTTGGTTGGATCCACATGTACGCCATACTGATCAATGATGTAGCCCAGGTAATGGACCCTGTCCATGCTGAAGGAGAATTTTTCCATGTTGGTGTATAGCTTTTTTTGTCGCAGGGTGTGCAGAACCTAATGAATATGTTGCAAGTGTTTGGCCCAAGTCTTGTTGTAAATTAGAATGTCATCCAAATACACCACTACAAAAGTATTGGTGAATGGTTGCAGGATATCATCCATCATCCTCATGAAAGTGGTCGGAGCATTTGTCAAACCAAAGGGCATGACCAACCATTCAAAAGGCCTTCCTTTGACTTGAAGGTGATCTTCCATACATTTATCTATTCTATCAGGACCTGGTGGTAGCCAGACTTTAGATCAATCTTACTAAAGTATTTGGCCCCCGTGAGTTGATCAAGGTGGCCATCGATTTGGGGAATCGGGTACCAATTTTTTACTGTGATTTTATTCAGAGCCCGGTAATCAATACAGAGTTGCCAGGTTCCATCTTTCTTCTGTACCAGCATGATTGGGCTCCCACAAGGTGATGACATGGGGTGGATGTGCCCCTTGTGGAGTAGTTCTTGGATCTTTCACTTGATCTCCTCATTCTCTAAAAAAGAGAGATGATAGACTGGCCCATTGGGAAACGGTGCGTCGGGGGTCAGATCGATTGGGTGCTTGACTTGGTAGTGCATAGGTACCCCTATAGGTGAGGAGAAGATATCCAAGTATTCTTCCATGACCTTATCTACTTGCTTCTACTGTGTGGAGAGGTCAGTTGTAAAGACCCTGGATGTGGCTGCGATCTTTTGCTTATTCTAAGAGTGAATCACGAAGAAGAAAAACTTCCCCGTTTGAGAGATGACCTTCCTGCATTGCTTAACAGAGATCAAGGAAATACACTAGGTGGGACTGCCTCAGGTATCCTCTACAATTTCATGTTCAAAGTAATAATAACACTATGAGGGGGTGGAAGGCCGTGGATTTGGTGATCTTGGTGCCAACAGTGACCAGAGGCTCGACCATAATGCGCTAAGAAATTGACTATCCTGATCTGAGACAATGGTTTGTGTGATTCCAAAATGTACCCAGACTCGTTCAAAGAAGAGCTTGGCAGTGGCCTCTGCCGTGATGCTCTTCTTGCAGGCAACCAGAATCACCATCTTAGAAAAGCGATCAACAACCACAAAAACATAGTCATTTCCCCTCTTGGTGGATGGAAGGCCCGACATGTAGCCCATTGAGATGGATTCCCATGGCCTGTCAAGAGTAGGAAGAGGGGTGTACAGGCCCTGTTTCTAAGTTGTCAGTTTGGCAATAGCACAGTCAGTGTAGGACCTGATATACTTGCTAACCTCCTGTCAAAGTTTCAGCCAGTATAAATGTTTTTGTAGCATCTCCACTCTCTTTTCGATGCCGAAGTGTCCTTCCACCCGACTGTAGTGGGATTCCTAGATCATCTTTGTTTGCTCACTTGATGGAACATAGATATGGTCCAAACGACACAACAACCCATCCAGAAGATGGAAATTATTGACAACTGCGTTTTCACCCAACATTTGGTAGGTGGTGGCGAATTTGGGGTATGTCTCATAGAGTTGGGGCCATCCAGATGTCTCATGGTTGCAAGATTCTAGCACCGTGGTGAGTGTCGTGGCTAGCAATCTGCTAAGGCAATCAACGACGTGATTGGTGCTTCCTGTTTTATACTTGATGTTGAGGTGGAATTGTTGCAAGTATGTGGACCACTTTTAATGGCGGTCATTCTGCAATTTTCCNGTGATTTTATTCAGAGCCCGGTAATCAATACAGAGTTGCCAGGTTCCATCTTTCTTCTGTACCAGCATGATTGGGCTCCCGCAAGGTGATGAGATGGGGCGGATGTGCCCCTTGTGGAGTAGTTCTTGGATCTTTCGCTTGATCTCCTCATTCTCTAAAAAAGAGCGATGATAGACTGGCCCATTGGGAAACGGTGCGTCGGGGGTCAGATCGATTGGGTGCTTGACCTGGCAGTGCAAAGGTACCTCTATAGGTGAGGAGAAGATATCCAAGTATTCTTCCACGACCTTATCTACTTGCTTCTACTGTGTGGAGAGGTCAGTTGTAAAGACCCTGGATGTGGCTGCGATCTTTTGCTTATTCTAAGAGTGAATCACGAAGAAGAAAAACTTCCCCGTTTGAGAGATGACCTTCCTGCATTGCTTAACAAAGATCAAGGAAATACACTAGGTGGGATTGCCTCAGGTATCCTGTACAATTTCCTGTTCAAAGTAATAATAACACTATGAGGGGGTGGAAGGCCGTGGATTTGGTGAGCTTGGTGCCAACAGTGACCAGAGGCTCGACCAGAATGCGCTGAGAAATTGACTATCCTGATCTGAGACAATGGTTTGTGTGATTCCAAAATGTACCTAGACTCGTTCAAAGAAGAGCTTGGCAGTGGCCTCTACCATGATGCTCTTCTTGCAGGCAACCATAATCACCATCTTAGAAAAGCGATCAACAACCACAAAAACACAGTCATTTCCCCTCTTGGTGGATGGAAGGCCCGACATGTATCCCATTGAGATGGATTCCCATGGCCTGTCAAGAGTAGGAAGAGGGGTGTATAGGCCCTGTTTCTAAGTGGTCAGTTTGGCGATAGCACTGTCATTGTAGGACCTGATATACTTGCTAACCTCCTGTCAAAGTTTCAGCCAGTATAAATGTTTTTGTAGCATCTCCACTCTTTTTTCGATGCCGAAGTGTCCTTCCACCCGACTGTAGTGGGATTCCCAGATCATTTTTGTTTTCTCACTTGATGGAACATAGATATGGTCCAAACGACACAACAACCCATCCAGAAGATGAAAATTATTGAAAACTGCGTTTTCACCCAACATTTGGTAGGTGGTGGCGAATTTGGGGTATGTCTCATAGAGTTGGGGCCATCCAGATGTCTCATGGTTGCAATATTCTAGCACCGTGGTGAGTGTTGTGATTGGCGATCTGCTAAGGCAATCAACGACGTGATTGGTGCTTCCTGTTTTATACTTGATGTTGAGGTGGAATTGTTGCAAGTATGTGGACCACTTTTAATGGCGGTCATTCTGCAATTTTCCTTGTGTCTGCATGAACTACAGTGGCTTATGATCAGTGTGGATGACTGTCTCCTTCCCAAGAATGTAATGTCTCCATTGGCAGCATGCTTGCATAATGGATTACATTTATTTGTAGTAAGTAGGGTGCTTATGGATAGTGTTCGACAATGTCTCGCTATGATAGGCCATGGGGTGGCCATGCTGAGTGAGAACGACGCCCACAACATAGTCTGAAGAATTTGTCCTGATCTCAAAGGGATGTTGCAGTTCTGGTAGTGAAAGTACTGGGGCTGAGCACAAGCGCTACATCAAATCGTCAAACTCTTGTTGTTGGGACCGACCCCATGCAAATTTTGCCTTACCACCACCCTTGTTTATTTGGCTGAGGGCCCATGCAATATCGGAGAAACCCAACACGAACCTGCGATAGAAATTGGCAAGGCCCAAGAAGCTCCAAATCTCAATGAGTGTTGTTGGGGTTGGCCAGTCACGAATGAATTGGATCTTGGTTGGATCCACATGTACACCATACTGATCAATGATGTAGCCCAGGTAATGGACCCTGTCCATGCCGAAGGAGCATTTTTCCATGTTGGTGTATAGCTTTTGTTGTCGCAGGGTGTGCAGAACCTACTGAATATGTTGCAAGTGTTCGGCCCAAGTCTTGTTGTAAATTAGAATGTCATCCAAATACACCACTACAAAAGTATTGGTGAATGGTTGCAGGATATCATCCATCATCCTCATGAAAGTGGCTAGAGCATTTTTCAAACCAAAGGGCATGACCAACCATTCAAAAGGCCTTCCTTTGAATTGAAGGTGATCTTCCATGCATCTGTCTATTCTATCAGGACCTAGTGGTAGCCAGACTTTAGATCAATCTTACTGAAGTATTTGGCCCCCGTGAGTTGATCAAGGTGGCCATCGATTTGGGGAATCGGGTACCAATTTTTTACTGTGATTTTATTCAGAGCCCGGTAATCAATACAGAGTTTCCAGGTTCCATCTTTCTTCTGTACCAGCATGATTGGGCTCCCGCAAGGTGATGAGATGGGGCAGATGTTCCCCTTGTGGAGTAGTTCTTGGATCTTTCGCTTGATCTCGTCATTCTCTAACAAAGAGCGATGATAGACTGGCCCATTGGGAAATGGTGCGTCGGGGGTCAGATCGATTGGGTGCTTGACCTAGAAGTGCAGAGGTACCCCTATAGGTGAGGAGAAGATATCCAAGTATTCTTCCACGACCTTATCTACTTGCTTCTACTGTGTGGAGAGGTCAGTTGTAAATACCCTAGATGTGGCTGCGATCTTTTTCTTATTCTAAGAGTGAATCACGAAGAAGAAAAACTTCCCCGTTTGAGAGATGACCTTCCTGCATTGCTTAACAGAGATCAAGGAAATACACTAGGTGGGACTGCCTCACGTATCCTGTACATTTCCTGTTCAAAGTAATAATAATAATAACACTAAATAAGGTTGGCCCAAAAGAACATCACAAACTTCGAGAGGAGCAACATCACACAATACCTCGTCTTTGAAGGGCTTGATGTCGTACGATAGTCGACATTGTTAGCTAACACGAAGATTGCTTCCTTGGCAGAGCCATCCAATGGTGTAGGGTTGTGGGTGCGGTGTTGTTGGCAGGGCCAGCCGCTTGACGACCTCTACTGATATGAGGTTCTTCTGGCTACCGCTATCAACAATGAAGTGAAGTGGGGTGCCTTTTACCTACATATGTGAATGGAAGAGGTGCTATCCTTCTTCTGGCTCGTCTGGTTCACCAGGCTAGAGCTTGGTGGTAGCAACGGTGGCACTGGGTTCCGCTTCAATGATCCGTCTTTCCCTTTCTGGTTCTGGCTCAGAGTTAGAATCTGCATCTGATTCAGAGGCTTTCACTTCGACCACTAGTGACTTCTTTGAGTGGCAGTCAGTAGTGTTATGCCAAGGGATCTTATGGAAGTCGCACCACTTCTCGGTATCTTTCTTTGTCTTTCTGGTGTCCTTCTTTTCTTGCGGCTTGGATTGGTTTTCCTGATATTGTCCATCTTTTCTCTGTCCTTTGTTCTGTGGGTTGGGGCTTCGTTTTCCTGTATTTTGTTGAGGGGTTCCCAGGCCCAAATTACCGCATCTTTTGTTTGAGCTTCTGCTCAATTTTGACGACATATCGATAGGCCACGCCCAAGGATGAGATGTCCAGAAATTCCATTTCGGTCTGGATGTATCTATGAAAAGAACCGCGATACTTGAGCACCAGATGTCACTCTGAATCTTTGATACCCAACTTGGTGCACAAGGTATGGTAGATATTTGTGAAATCTAGCACTGCTTGGTCTCTTTCTTGTTGCAGTGTGGTCCATTTGGTATATAGGTCATCATAACTTCCGACATGGTAGTATTGTTCCTTAATAGCATCCCTAGAGGATTCATAGGTGTCATTGACTGAAAATAATGAGGTTTCCTCTTTTTCCTTTTTCTCGCAGAAAGTTTCCCACCAATCTTTGACATGGGGAATGACTTTGAGGAGTGCAAAAGTAATATTTTCTCTATTCGAAAAGTTATGGACATAAAAATACCCTTCTAGTAGATTCAACCACTTGTCTACAACATCTGTGTCTATATAATCTTCAAATATAGGAATATCGAAGTTTATTTGTACCTTGAAGGGGGCGACGCCTTCGTTCGAAGAATATGCATCTCTTGTTGGTAGCTGCCGAAGGATTTGCGTGAAACTATCCATCATCTAGTTCCTTTGTTGCGTGAGGGCTTCCTCAATCAACAGTTTGAAAGGATCTTCTATCCCGTCATATTTATTTTCTCCTGCCATGGGAGGTCGCTTGGGCGTGCGAGAGATTTTGTCCTCCAGAGAAACAAGCTCGACACCCAACTCTTTGTACTCCGACCTCGTCAAGGACATTCATTAAGACAACAAGGAGTAGACCGCTCTAATATCACTTATCTAGATTTTATGAGCAGAAAAAAATGAATACAGATTATTAACAGGTTCTTAACAAAAAATAATAGAGATACAGTAAAACTGGTTTTCTATTCAATAACGAAATAAGTTGAAACTGTAAAATGCAGCGGAAACAAGCTTGTTGGAATGGGGGTGGCTTATCTCTGAGAAGAGATGCAACAAAAATGCGCATTCGCAAGACGAAGGTTACAATGAGGCTCTGAAGGCCTTTTTACAATAAGAAAGAATTCCAAAAATCCTAGACATCCAAAAACCTAACCCTAGAAGATGAAGCGCCAAAAGTCATGTGGGCCTCCTTTGGGTAAGTTGGTACATCAACTTCCCGAGGTTGTAACTTTTGCATACGATCTCTGTTTTAGGTGTGTGATATCCCGTTGAAAAGGTATCGTCGATAAGATTCATTATCGGGTCTCAATCATTCTTTTGACTAACATTGACGAGATTGATCCCGAAAAATATTCATTTAGGCCTTCAAAATTCCCCTGGAACTTAAAACTGCTATAAATAGTAATTGCCAAAATTGTTAGAAAACTGTTTTGAGCCAATTGGAAAAGGTGGGTGGCCACCGATATCCATATGGATCATAAAATGAAAGAGAAACTTTCACAACTATATAATTTGGATCCCAAGAAGTTCTGGAGCCAAATTATAAAACACAATACTAAAGAAAATAATAGGATTCCCTTAAGGGACTGGAATTCCTCCCTTAAAAGTATTTATGAGTTCCCTAATTCCATAGACACCTTAAGAGGGTAAGTGATTACTTGTGATTCTTTAGAATTTTGTTTTTGTGCTCGAAAAGCATTAAGATAAGCTTTCCAAGATCACCATACTTTTGTTGAGTTAAAAGGTTAGGAAGGTTGGTAGTGTGACAAATATTTTGAAAATGAGATCTAATACGAGTATAGGCTAGACAATATAATAGAAAGTTATTTTCATATTCAACCTTCTTAGTATCACAAAGGTGACACACTCTTTCATCCCATGGCATTTGAGGAATTGACCAACACTCAGTTTCACTATGGAGCTCGTGAGAATTTGTTCTTATCTTAACAATGCTTGTTTTTTTCTTTACACTTGGAAAAACATATAGAATATTTTGATATTCTACATTAGAGTTGATTACATCCTTATAATACCTTAATTTTATTTTTTTCTCTAACTCTTTATCACACCACATTTTCTCCTTATATTTTGATTTGACGTTTTTTAAATAGTATCTTTATTCTGCAAAATGGTGTCTTCCATGATTCCCCAATAGTTTAGCCAATACCAAGCATCTTTATGCCATCCTCACTTGAGTCGATGGTGGTTATGAATCGATTTTGATATCTAGTCATAGCCATTCTCTCAATGGGGGAGAGACTTGTTTCTAAGAGGAGGATGGGATATGGTGTATTTCCTTTAATTTTGAGATTACAGTTTATAAAATTCTTTTGTATTTTCTCTATCTTTCTCCAGGATTCATGAGAGATACTACAGCCCCATACTTCACATCCATAAAGAATAACAAGTGTAACAAGAGTCTCAAAGAGGATTTTCTTCTTATCCAAACTCCAAAGATCAACTGATTTACAATTGTTTCAAGCCCATAATAAGCTTTCCATCCCCCAATAATCCTTTTCTCAATGCTATAATTCCAATTGAGCTTGTGGTGAATATCAATTCCAAGATATTTGTATGAAGTCACTTCATCCAAGTTTTTGTTTTCATATATGAAGGTATTATAAGGGATCTTATTGGATTTAATAATCATGACCTTAGTCTTACCAGTATTAACATTCATGACCATATTGAAGAAAATATATTTGAGGATTCTTAGTTGGTTTTCAAGATCATGGGGACTCCTTTCCATAAGAACGATATCATCGAAATAAAGAATAATATTGATGACTATACTAGCAGTAGTGAGAGTACAACTGACACAACCTGCTTTTTCCAAGCAATCTTCTAACTTGTCAATGTATATGCCAAAGATGATAGGGAAGAAGGGACAACCTTGTTTGACTATGAAATTGCAGTTAGTCTCTTTTGACCAGCCCTTAGTTTTTTTAAACTTAGCAATAACATTCTCATACATCCTTATTGCAACAACCCTCAACTCGAGAGAGACTTTTGTCTCTTCCAACTTATTCCAAAGGTTTTTCCTAGGAACCATGTCAAAAAAATTTCTAAAGTCAACAAAACAACAAAAAAGATTGGTTTTAGTATTGCGGAACTCCTCTGCAATGATCCTAAATGTAACAAGATGGTCCATAGTTGAATGATATCTCCTAAAACCATCCTGGCCTTTAGCTCTTTTACTGTGACTTTCTAGCCAAAGGATAATCTTCTTTTCCAAAACAATTCCATAAAGCTTGGCTAAAATGAGGCTAATCATAATGGTCCTATAATTACAAGGAATGTTTCTATCCCCATTTTTAAAAATAGAAACAATGAGGCTTTTCTTCGAGGCTTTAGGGAAGTCGTGCTTGACTGCTAAATTGAAGATCTTGTGTATGTGAGAGATAAGGATTGGCCCTCCGATTTTAAAAAATTCAGCTTGGTAGCCTTCGATGTCCTTATCTTTCCCATTTGCAAGCTGCTTAACCGCGAACTCTATCTCATCTAAAAAAAAAACTTCTTCCTTTGTAGGAACAATAGGAATGGTGTCAATCACATTAGGGAACTCGTAAACACTTTTAAGGTAGGAATCCCAATCCCTTAAAGGAATCCTATTATTTTCTTTAGTATTGTTTTTTAGAATTTGGCTCCAGGACTTCTTAGGATCCAAATTATATAGTTGTGAAAGTTGCTCTTGTATTTTATTGATATAGTACATTTTTTTCCTTTTAATTAGGTCATTGTACATATTGATGTTATCAAGTTTGAAGGACTCATTAGAAGCATCTCTAATGGCTTTCCTATAAATTTTACATTCTTTATCATATCAATGGTTGGTCGTTCTATTATTCTTTTTATAGGACACCTCAAAAGAGAACTTTTTAATAGAAGTGGAAAGGGTAGTTGTAAAATTATGATAGAGTTCTTCAATGTTGTCCTTATAAGTTGGGAGATTTAATTTACTATTTAAATCCTTTAATAAAATGTCAACTTTACTTTTTTCAAAGCTCAAATTCCTTTGATTATCAAAATTCTCTTCAATGGAGTTCTTATGAATGGAAAAATTTAGATTTAGGGTTAAAGGTTTATGATCATAATCAAGCTCATGGTCATTTAAAAGGTCAAAAGTTTATATTTGGTTGGAAACATGGATATTGGATTGTAGATTTTAACCTTGTACAATATTTACTGCAAACAGATTTTCAGTAAAAGAACATAAAATATATAATGGAAAATACAAACAATACACAAAGATTTTTCCCCTGGAAAAACAAATCGGGAAAACCATCATATTCTATATTCATTCATAGTGATACATTATTTACAATACAATATACATATAAGATCCAGCGGCATCCAAAACCCTAAACCAATGAACTATATTAGTCAACAACCCTAATTCTTTAACCAGAAATATAAAACCATTGGCAAAAAATATGTGCCGAAAAACCACCCAACAATGGAAACCAAAATCAAGGAAACACGAAAAACAAGGAAAAAATGTGACTCGTGCAAAGAATATAACACATACCCAAAATTCTCCCACTTGTTGTTTTCTTTGCATACAGGGGGTTATAGGGTTACATAGTAAAAAATCCATGGCATCAATGCCCATGGATCCTCTACACCAAGAGAAATTCTCGGTTCTCACATATTTTGTTAATGAATCTACAACATTCTCCAAAGTGTCCACCTTCATCATCAATACTTTCTTTTCTTCAACCATGTCTCTCACAAAGTGATATTGAATATCAATATGCTGTGTATTTGAATGATAAGGCAGGTTCTTCACCAGAAAAATTGCACTCTAATTGTCACAATCTATCCTTACAGCTTGTTGTACCAACCCAATACCTGAACACGGTATTTGTAACCATACTGCTTCCATACTTGCATGAGTGGTTGCCATGTATTCAACTTCTGTAATTGAAAGTGCCACTACAACTTGTCTTTTTCTCATCCAAAGTATTTCTCCTCCAAACAAGTTAAACACATAACCACTTGTAGATATCCTACGATCTAGATCTCTAACCCAGTGTGCATTTACAAATCCATGTATATCAAAAACTCTGTCAAATCTCGGTCTTCCTTGGTAGAAAATTCCATAGCTAGCAGTGCCACGCAAATACCTGAAAACCCTTTTTACTGTTGTCCAATGCTCCTTCCCTGTCTTTGACATATACCTACTAAAAAATCCCACTGCATGTGCAATGTCCATTCTAGTACAGACCATTGCATACATCAAAATGCCAACTGCACTTGCATATGGAACACAAGACATGTCATCCTCCTCTTCTTGTGTCTTGGGACACTGATCTATAGATAACTTTACACCAACAGGAATAAGAACCTTGAATGATTTACATTCCTTCATATTAAACCTCTCTAATAATGTCTCAACATATTTTCTCTGATTTAACTAGAGTTTCCTCTTTTTCCTATCTCTCATAATTTCCATGCCCAAGATGGAATTTGAAGAACCGAGATCCTTCATGTCAAATTTAGAGGACAACTAAATTTTCACATCCTAGATAATCTCCTTGTTGTTTCCTATTAGCAACATTTCATCCACATACAAGACCAAATAAATAAAATGATAACCAATTAATTTAAAATACACACAGTGATCCTCTTTGCTTCTTTTGAAGCCAAGTCCCTACATATAAGTATCAAAATTTTGATACCACATCCTGTGTGATTGTTTTAAACCATACAGGGACTTTTTTAGCTTGCATACCAGCTCCTTCTTTCCCTTCACAACAAATCATTTTGGCTGCTTCATATAGATTTCTTCTTCTAGATCCCATGTAGGAATGTTGTCTTCAAATCCATCTATTCTACTTCAAAATCAAATGCAGCAACAACAAACAATAGAAATCTTATAGATTTTAACTTGGCAACATCAGAAAAAATCTCACCAAAATCAATTGCCTCAACCTTGGAATAACACTTTTCTACTAACCGAGCTTTGTATTTCTCCACTTTTCCTTTTGCATTCAACTTATTTTTAAGTACCCATTTTTTGCGAATGGTATTTCTTCGTCCATGGCCTTTTTCCAAAAATTTCTATCCTCTGAATCCACTGCCTCCCTGATAGTTCTAGGATCATCATCAATAATAGACAAAGAAAATTTTGAACGAAAATTAGATGGAGTATACCTTTCTGGTAGCCTTCTTTCTCGAACCGATATCCTCAATATTGGAGTATGAGGATCTTCTTCTTCTGATTCCTATTCCTCTATAGAGTCTGATTCATCATCCTTTAAATCAAACTCTATTTTCAATGGTTCTTCCTTACTTGGCAGGACTTCCTTTTTAACAACATCCTTCATTTCCCTAAATACTACATCTAGGCTATACACTACCTTTTTAGTTTCTGGGTTCCAAAGCTTATAACCTTTGATACCATATTTACATCAAATAAAGATACACTTTTCATCCTTCTTATCTGGCTTACTCTTGTTTTCCTTTGGAACATGAACACATGCATCACATCCAAATACATTGATATGTGTGAGAGAAGGTTCTTTACCAATCCATACCACTTGTGGAGTCTTGTCATCCAACACTGATGAGGGTGATCTGTTGACCAGGTAACATGCAGTACCCACTTCCACTGTCCATAATTCTTGCCCTAACCCAACACCACTAAGCATGCATCTTTCTTTGTCCATCAACGTCATGTTCATCCTTTCTACAACTCCATTCCGTTGAGGTGTATATGGAGTAGTATTCTTCCTTGCTATACCACACTTCTTACATAATTCTTTAAATTCATTCCCTCAGAACTCTCTGCCATTATTTGTCCTCAACACCTTAATTTGTTTCTCTGTTTAATTCTCAACAAGAGACTTAAACTATTTAAACTTGACAAAGACCTCATATTTCTTCCTAAGGAAATATATCCAAGTATTCCTCCAGAAGTCATCTATAAATGAGACATAGTACACATATTTTTCCAATGATGGGATCGACACAGGTCCAAAAACATCATTGTGAACTAGCTGTAAAATTCCTTCTTCCCTCGTTGCACCAGAGGGTAATCTTACCCGATTCTTCCTCCCATATAGATAATGTTCACATAAATCAAAATCCAGAGAGAAGTTAGATGTACCTTCAACCATACCTTTACCATGTAGTAGTTTAAGACCCTTTTCTCCGATATGCCCCAGTCTTTGATGCCACAACATAACCTTTTCTCTAGACACTATAGGATTTATTTCTTCTTCAACTCCAATATCAGGAGCAATGGAACTATTACAACCATCACTAATAGTGCTTCCTTGCAGCTTATATAGAGTTCCAAACCAAACTCCTTTCAATAACACCATTTCTCCTCGAACCATCTTGCAGGTTTCCTTTTCAAATATTGTTTTTAACCTTGAATCGTCCATTTTGCTTACATAAATCAAATTTATGGCCAAACCTGAGATGTGTAAAACAACAAGAAGTGTTCTAATCCTTCCATCTATGAGCCTCAACTTGAATTTTCCTTGTCCTATGATTCTGGTTGTTGAATCATCACCTAAGAAAACATTACCTCCATCATACCTTTCATATTCCCATAACCACTCCCCGTGGGGAGTCATATGAAAGGATGCATTAGATTCAACCAACCATGCCTCATGATCTTCATGTGTGATTGAAGAATCCAACTACACATCCCCTCCTTCTTCCTTGGAGGTCTTTTCTTATGTAGAAGGAGATTCTTCAGATTCCTTCTTTTTCTCAACTTTGGATCTACACTGCTTCTTATAGTGCCCTTCTTTTCCACATCTCCAACATACCTTCAAAAAATTTATGGGATATTTATATCTACCCTTAGAATTAGATCTCCCACTTGAGAACTTACATCTATTTCTTTCTTGGGAATGTCCTCTTGCAAATAATGTGTATGTGCTCTATCCTTCCACATTCTTTCGTCTCATCTCCTGTGACAACAAGAATGAGATCACTTCATCAAACCTCAAGGAAGTTGTATTACTACCTATGGCCACAACCATAATATCCCACGAGTCTGGAAAAGAACATAGTAAACTGCTACATTTATCTTCATATGAAATTTTAATCTCAACAGATACTAATTTACTTACTGCAGTATTGAAGGCGTTCAAATTATCTGCCACCGAGTCTCTATCTCTTATCCTCAAATTATACAACTTCTTTCTCAGGAATAGTTTATCTACTAGGGACTTAAACTGATTCAACTTCCCCAAGTTATCCCATAAATCCTTGGTTGTAGCTTCCTCTGACACATTCAGTAATATTGAATCTAAGAGACATAATCAGATTGTGCTCTTCACCTTCTGATGCAACTTTTTCCAGTCATTTGCTAACGTTCCTGTAGGTGCAGTACCTGGATCTATTGTGATCCACTCATCTTTGTCCACTAACATATCTTCCATCTTGAGCTTCCATAGCTCAAAACTTTTCCCATTAAACTTCTCAATCTCCACTTTCGAATTGCTCACCATTTCTTTTCACTTGAAAAATCAATACCATAGATCTCCCACTATAACAAGGCTTATCACAGTCCCGAGCCAAACCCTTGACCATAAAGGCGTCCCATTGAAGCCAACAAACCTCTGATACTAAATGTATATTTTAACCTTGTACAATATTTACTGCAAACAGATTTTCAGTAAAAGAACAGAAATGATACAATGGAAAATACAAACACTACATAGAGATCTTTCCCCTAGAAACCCAAACCAGAAAAACTAGCATATTCTATATTCATTCATAGTGATATATTGTTTACAATACAATATACATATTGGAGCCAATGGCATCCAAAACCCTAAACCAATGACCTCGATTAGTCAACAACCCTAATTCTTTAATCAAAAATAGAAAAGCATCAGCAAAAACTATGTGTCGAAAAACCTCCCAACAATGGACATGAAAATCGAGGCAACACGAAAAACGAGGTAAAAATACGACATGTTTTCTCAGAAACATAAAAATTTCTCAGGGGCGTTGCCCCCCAACCCCCATGCCGGGGGATTTCTCCCCCCTCAAACCCCCCTACACGCTCGAATATAACACATACCCAACCCATGAAAATAAGTCATCTGGTTGGAGTTTTGCCACTTCATTAGTCCATTACAAATTATTAGGTCTTGAGAGGTGCAAACCAACTCACTACCAAAAATCAATCTCTCTCTCTCTCTCTCTCTCTCTCTCTCTCTCTCTCTCTCTCTCTCTATATATATATATATATATATATATA
>JZKD02S2275660.1:0-35219 GCA_000966675.3 Picea glauca
ACACATGTACCTGCACCCTATCCTCTTACAACCCGCGTGTGAACGCTAGCTGTAGAGGTAGCAGTAGCGTGTAGAGTTCAAAGAACCTCGGAGGCAGTCATCCTCTTCCCTGTCAAAATCACACATTCTCAGGGGGTTTTCTGGAATTTTGTCTAAGACTTGTTTTCTAATAGTCCTATCTCAGATTGTTTTTTTCCTTATTATTTTTTCCTTGCATTATTTGTTTTTCTGTTAGAAAGAGTGTCTGAGCCTTCAAGGGATCCCACTTATCAATATCAGTGGTCTCTTCCTGGTTTGGTATGTTTGTTTCCATTTTTTCTCAGAGTTTAGATATGCACGCAGCCTGTACAAGGTCAGCCTGTGTGTACACGCACTCTGTCTATATTCAGCGCGCGGTCGCACGCGTGCTGTTAAAGTGACAGTTGTGTGCTTGTACAAAATACTTTTTGTTGAGGGTAGGGCAGTCATCCTTTTCCTTAATAAGAATTATTCCTCTCAGGTGTTCGAATCTCTGTGTGAGCAGTCAGTAGCTTAGGATTAATCTTACCCTTAGCTTGCTTTTTCTCATTTAAAACGTTATCAAAAAAGTAAAATCAAAATTACGGTTTTTAGACAAGTGTGAGAGTCATTGTTTTTACGATTGCTATTGTGTGATTTATTAATCTGATTCTTTGCGATCTGCGACTAGGCCAGAATTGTTTTTCTTTGTTTTTGCTTGTCGGTATTTTTCCATTCTTGCTTTACTAGCATTTAAAATAAAATTAAAAAATATTTTCATTTTCTTGTTTGGTGGAACAGTGTGTTTATGCATGATTAGGCCAAGGAAAAGTCTTTTATTTCATAAGTTTTTGCAGTTCACTTAGATCATAAGTAGCTCGTAGTCGAGTGAAATTCCTTTGAGTTTGTTGTCCAAAATCTTAGAAAAATTAAAAAAAATAAAAATTGAAAAGTTGTCGAAATTTTTCATTCAGTAAAAGTTTTGTTTCCAGTTTTTTTTTTTTTTGTTTAATGTCGGATTTTAAACATAATAGGTTTCACCTGAATAAACCTTGAAGTAAGACAAAGAGATAAAAGTAACACTAAATTTAAAATCTACTAGACTTTTATGTTTGTAGGGTTCAAAAACTAGTTCAGGACTAGGGCCTTGGATTAGGTTGGAGAGGAAACTCTTCAAGGCCATCTAAAATCAAACATTGGAGTCTGAGATAGGGAGTGTCTAAGTCCAGTTTTGTGAAAGTTATCCGGGACCCCCCTCTAACACAGGGGATAAACACGAGGTCGCGTGCGGAAAGGTAGTGGAGATAACCCCTCCAAAGCCGGACCAATCGTAGTGGAGAACACATATAGAGGGTTTGTTTTGGGATTCCGTCGTTTGCATTTGCCACGGGGCTTCGTGGGTATCGAATCCATTCAAAGTCCTCATTTTTCTTCCATACCATTTTCTCTCGATACCCTTGATAGGTTCCGGGCTCGATACCCTACTCTTTGTGGTCTACCTGACTTTTGACTGTACCCGCCTGGTGACTGTTCGCGTGTTGGCAACCTAGATGCCAATCTTTGTTAGGGACATACACAGGTGACTGCGGGGGTATACCACGGTACCTAGGATAGACATTGGGCCATGCTTTTCAGAGTATACCCGAAGGGTGCTTCCGTGTTCGAGTTGCACTTGCACCAGTAAGTTGCTCTAGTGTTGGTTGTTGTAACTATTCTTCCAATTAATTTAGTGTTTGCTTGTCTTATCTTCTAGGGATTCTTTTGTAGTGGGTGTTACTTTTGAGCGTTTAGACTACCTTAGAGTGTCTTGGATCTTCTCACATAGTGGAGGATCCCGAGCTCCGTCGGTCACGAAGGCTTCTTGGCCTACCACCGGTTACATTGGAGCCACCCCCGCCACCTTTAAGGCGAAAGCTAGACCAACAAGGGTCTTTTGAAGCGACCAAGTTACAAACCATTGTGCCCAAACAACCCCCAGAGGAATCGACCGCTTTGGACCTTGAAGCTACCACTCTTGGCCCGGTTGAAACTCCAACCACTAATTTCTTGGCACCTTTTATGGTACCAATTCAATTTCACGAGCGCCAGACAGTGTCGCACATAGCAATGGAAACAAATGTTGTTACTCCTTCTGGGAATTCTTCCATTCCCACCATGGTTGTCACCACAGGAGAACTTCTATCTCCTAACCCACTGTCATCGGTCTGAGCCACCATGGTCTCGACCGCAACTACTTCGCACAGTGGTCCGAACCCGTCTTTGGCGGCGGCCACAACCCCTTTCACACCAAGTGCGACAGGCCCTTTGTTCTCATACGGGATGCCTAGTTCGAGTACAAGTCCTGTACTTTCCTACTCCACTTTACAGACTTTGGGTATGGGAGCAGGGAGCTCTAGCGCTCCTCTACAAGGTCACATGGGGGGCACTCCTGTCCCTTTTAACGCTTTTCCTTACGGAGGAGGTCATATCCCTCCTTCGTCCCCTTCACTCGGTGGCTTGCATCAACAAGTCACTGGGGAACCTACACACAATAGTTTATTTGGAGCGGGGAGTCAAGGACCACCTTCGCATAGTATGCTGGTAGGTTCGACACCGTTTTCTTGGAACGAAACGTTTGGTAACAACACCTTCTCGTCAGCCACTTTCTCGACTGGGGGCAACCCCATTTTTGGACAATCTACTCCTGTGCAGGGTACTATTCCCACATAAGGGGCAAACCTATCAAGACCTTGGAATTCAGGGCAAGGATCTGTTCCCTCCTCTAGAATGTCGATCTAGGGTAATTCTTTCCACAATCAATGGAACCCCGGACAAACTACTATGCATGGGGTAATCCTTCCCAAAGTCCTTCGAATACAATGCATGCCCAACAATCTATGTCCTATTTGGGAAATCAGTCGATGATGTCTCCACATATGCAAAATCCTTATGCTGGCTAGGGCCATGGTTTCTACCAAAATCCAGGCCAGCAGCCAAAATTTTCTTGGTAACTTGGTGCCAATCAAACTCCAAGACCCTTCTTCCCAGGTTATCAGCAGCAACCCAAACTACCTTTCCTGATGACTTTACACTTGTCAGATTTTACAAGGTTGTTGAATGACCCCATTTTTCACGATCCATGTTGGCCTCCTATGTCGACGAAGTTGCCTTTGGACATTCCAAAGTTCGAAGCCAAGCCTAATGAAGATCCAGGAGATCATGTGACTACCTTCCATCTTTGGTGCTCATCTAGCTCATTGAAAGATGACTCCATACAGTTGTGATTATTTCAATGCACTCTCATTGGGAGTGCCACGAAATGGTACATTGAGCTCGATCGCTCAAGATACTCTTCTTTTGGCGAACTGGCAATGGCCTTCCTTAACCATTTCCGGTTACCTGTGAGATACGACGCTGGCACAGAGCTGCTCGCTAATTTCGAACAGACAACAACGGACCATATCTTTGATCACATCCGAGAGTGAAGACGTCGGAAGAGTTTAATCAAGGTACTAGTCCCACCAACATTCTTGCTTGAGTGGTTCCTTAAGTCTTTGGTCCCACAGTTATCCAAAGATGTCGCGACATCCAGAGTTTTCTCCGAGGAAGATGCCATCATGAGGGCTCAACAGTTTGAGCTCATCTATTTTTAGTCTGGTTTATTATACAACATCTTGCCAAATGCCCCACGTTCAATACTGGATAAAAATAGACAGAGAGTTGGACCACATGCTGATGGTATTTTTGGTTCAGCACAAACCAAGCCCACTGAGCAATTGACAAAGTAGTTGCAGCAGTTATCCATACAACACACAGTGGCCAGCCAAACTACTGCTTTGGCTGCTCCCCTACCAAAATGTCGGAAGTACACACTGTGCAGTCGACTAACCCAAAGGCCACCCAACAGCCTGAAGGGAAGAAAAAAAAACGAAATAAGGGTAAGGGGGATTAAAAAACCCAATGATAATGCTGGCGGGGACAACACTAAAAAATGGAAGGTGAGGTATCCATGCAACTTGTGTGTGGAAGACCACCCGACCCATCTATGTCCTCGACTTGCAGAGGCCCAAAAATTTGTCACGCACCAACAGCAGGCGGTGTTGACGAACCCATTTCAACATGGAAAAAATTTAACTCAAGCCTCTGCAAGCACGGAAGGGGGAAGCTAAGAAACTTGCCCACCTCCGAACAACTCCTCATCCACGAATGTATATATGGTTAGGGGTGATGCTTTCATATTGACTAGAGCGCACGATTATAGTAAACCAAGTGCTTCTGAGAAGGGTAAAGAAGATGACCTCCCATCTCTTCCTCTACAGATTGAGAAGACGTTGGGAGAAACAATGACACGCATTCCAAAAGGTGCATTTAAAAAATCTTCTCATAACCCAAACGCAAAGGCCGCCCAGAACTACTCTGTGGTGGAAGATTTATCACAAACCCCTTAGGCGATGTCTGCTTTGGAGGTCCTCCAAAGCTGTCCTCCTTAGAGGAAAGCCTTGTTAACCGCTTTAGGCTCTACTGAGACTTGTAATCCGGGTACCATCATGTTAGATACAACCAACTTAAAACCTCGTCTGCCTTACCACGTAGCATTTCAGATAGTAGTGGCTTACCCCACGAAAATTTTTATACATGATATCTTCTGCACAATGGTCGATGAGGGCACCTCGACATGCGTTATGTCATTGGCATGTTGGAAGGCCATTGGCCAGCCCGTTTTGTCTCCATCACCTACTCTCCTCACTACTTTCGACAGTCATTCGTTCCGACCACATGGCATCGTTCCTTCTTTTCCCGTGCAATTAGGAGGGAAAACCGTGTGTGTCAAAGTAGAGGTAGTCGATGCTCCCCTCAACTATAACCTCTTGTTAGAATGGAGTTGGAGTTATGCTATGCAAGCTATGGTTGCTACAGTTTTCCGGGTCTTGTTGTCTCCACACGAGAGTCGGATAGTGACCATTGATCAATTGTCTTTCTCCATACTTGACCCAACTTTGGGGGCATCCACGGTCCCGATGATTGATAATCCTCAATCAGGTGTCGCTAACGTAAGAGTTGGTTTATGCCCATCCTTGATGGGTACCATCGATTACCCACCTCCTCACGGCAATATCAAATTTATATCTAATCACTATAAGGTTGAGATTTTTCAAATTTCGTCATTCTGCACGACTTACTTCAAGGATCCATGGATTCTTCCTTCCCCATCGGCCACGATGGATGAGACAGGGCACCCAGGCATGTCCATGCCCTTGTCTACCGCTGAAGTAGCGTACTCTTTAGTCCGGCAAGCTTTAGCTAACACTGATCCGACTCCTGCACAAGAGTTAGATCCACTTCTAGAACCTATTTGGGCTCAGGGTTCTCTCACTAACATCGATTCGCTAGACTTGGTCTTGCCTTCTGATGAAGCTGTAATCGAATCAATGACTAGTCCAGACAAACCTTGGGAAGATATTCATCACAGATCATATTTTCTCCCAGAGTTAAGCCGAATCGAAGCAGGAGAATTCACCGTGACCATGACGGGAGATCAGCTGTGTCCTATTAATCTCTTAGCTAAACATGAAATTTATGCTAAGGGCAATATGGTAACTATCGCTGAAACTATACCAATCAACATCTCCCGAAACCCTGGCGTCATGGAGAACGTCTTCATCGGAGCGGATTTCTCCCCCGAAGAGATTCAAATCTACATGGATCTTTTCAAAGAATTCCGCGACATTTTTGCCTGGTCTTATGAGGAAATGCCAGGTATCGATCCAAAAATAGTTGAACATGAAATCACAACGTATCCTAATGCCAAGCCTATTATATAGAAGCTTCGTCCAGTTAATCCCAAGAAAGCAGCAGCCATCAAGATTGAGGTTGAGAAATTGCTAAAGGCAGGTTTTATCTATCCTATCCATTTGACTCAATGGGTGTCAAATCCTGTGCCAGTCAATAAAAAATAAGGCACGATTTGTGTATGTACCGATTTTCGTGATTTGAACAAGGCATGTCCCAAAGATAATTTTCCAACACCATTCATCGACCAGATCATTGATGAATGTGTTGGTTGCGAAGCCTTTTCTTTCATGGACGGTTTTCCGGGATATAATCAAACCCGAAGACCAACACAAAATGACATTCATTTGTCCGTGGGGTACATTCACATATCGTAAGATGCCTTTTGGCCTTAAAAATGTTGGAGCCACATTCCAGCGGGCCATGTCTTTTGCTTTTCATGATCTAAAGCATATAGTCGAGGCCTATCTAGATGATATAGCATCACGATCTCGCAAGAAAATGGATCATCCCACACACCTTAGACTAATCTTCGAACGTTGTTGCTACTTTAGGATTCGCTTGAATCCAAACAAGTGCATCTTTTGCGTAACATAAGGACGTTTGTTAGGTTTCATCGTATCAACAATAGGGATCATGGTCGATCCTCTCAAGGTGGAGGCAATAATCCAGTTGTCCCCCCCATGTACAATCCTTCAGCTTCAGAGTCTACAAGACAAGGCGAATTTTTTACGACGATTCATCTCCAACTATGCCGAAATCACCAAGGGATTTATGTGCTTACTGAAGAAAGAAGTTCCTTTTTATTGGGACGATGTCGCTCAATGCTCTTTCGAAGCATTAAAACACGCCCTCACAACTGCACCTCTGCTACGGCCACCTAAATATAACAAGGATTTCTTATTATATCTGGCTACCACAGAGTCAACCATTGGCATGGTTTTAGTTCAGTAAGATGATTTGTTCTCAGAATACGTGATCTATTACCTGAACCGAGGCCTCGTAGGACCGGAACTCAATTATTCTCATATCGAAAAACTTGTGTTGGTGGTAGTTCATGCCGTTCAACGGTTCCGTCATTATGTTTTGTTTCACAAGACCACCGTCATTGCTGTCGTGAATCCATTCTAGTACATGTTGACACAGCGGGTTATAGGAAAAAAAATCAGTAGATGGATAGTCATTCTCCAGGAATTTGACTTAGACTTCGTTTCAGCGAAGTCCAAAAAGTCTTTGGTCTTCGCAGAGCTTATTTCGGAACTTTCAGTTGAGTCAGGTGATGTTGTGCCTGAAGAATTGCCTATCCGAGGAGATATGTTTTTGATCACATATTCAGATCCCTGGTACGTAGATATACTTATCTATCTCTAGAATTTGAAGTGACCCACTTCTGCTTCTCGTGATGAGCGTTGGCGTATACGCCATCAGGATAAGAAGTATCTCATACTCAATGATACGTTGTATCGGAGAGGTGTAAACTGCATCTTACATCAATGTCTCACACATGAGGAGGCAGTCGTCGTGCTCAACGATTTCCATACCGGAGCTTGTGGCGGTCATTTGTATAGGTTGGCAATGACCCAAAAGATTCTACGAGTAGGTTACTTTTGGCCGACACTTATCAAAGATTGTATGGAATCGGTCAAGAAGTGTCATCCATGCCAAATCTTCTCTCAGAAGATGAGGGCACATCCACCTCCCATGTTTCCTGTCATCACAGTTGGTCCCTTCACCAAGTGGGGGATTGATTATACTACTTGCAACCCCCCTTCAGCAAGGGGGCACTGCTATATAATCATAGCTATAGACTACTTCACTAAGTGAGTTGAAGCTATGCCAACGTTTAAAGATGATGGAGAGACTGCAACTCTCTTTTTATTCAGCCAGATCATAGCACGATTCGGCGTCCCGAAAGAGATTGTTACTGACCATGGCAGTCACTTTCAGAACCAAATGATGACCGAATTAACATCAAATCTTGGGTTACGGAAAGAGCATTCATCACCCTACTACCCCCAAGCCAATGGGTAGGTAGAAGCTGTAAATAAAACTCTTAAGACTATTCTACAGCGAACTATCAATTCAGCCAAGTCAAATTGGCATTTGATGTTATACTTGGCATTATGGGCTCACTGAACATCTGTTAAGATTGCAACCGGTTTCTCATCTTTTCAACTCGTTTATGGGCTGGAGGCAGTCTTGCCCATCGAATGTCAGATCCCATCTCTAAAATTGGCAGTACAATTATTACCAGACACTTCTCCACTTGAAGAATGGTTAGTACACCTTGAGCAGCTCAATGAGCAGCGTCGTGATGCGGCCCTGGCCAACGAGGCTCACAAACATAAGGTCAAGTGTCAATATGATAGGTCCGTTCATCCTCAGATTTTATTTTAAGGCGACCTTGTCCTGGTCTATGACTAAGATAAGGGCCCCCTGGGGGTAGAAAAATTCAAACCCATGTGGTTCGGACCTTTCATCATAAAAGAGGTATTAAAAAAGGGCGCTTATCGTCTGGTTGATTTTGAAGGGAATGCTTTGGCGAAGCCTAGAAATGGGCTCTACCTCAAGAAGTATTACTCATAGGCAGGTCACTGTGGGTAACTTTTTGTAACATATGTATAGTCTTTGTACTATTACTTTTTAGTTTCTTTTAAGTGTTATGGACATTTCATTGATGTTATCTTTCATCAATATGGCAGATGTCAAGTAATTCTGAGGTGTTTGTTGGGTATGTAGACGGTGCTAGTCGGTACACTCGGAGGCTTGCCTCCGTAGCTTGGGTAATCTTTACACCTCAGGGCCAGTTGTTATCTTCCAGAGGTATATGCTTAGGTGACACCACAAATAATGTCGTCGAGTATAGTGCAGTTATTGAGTTGCTTAGTGACACCTTGTCATTGGGTATCTCTCATCTCCGGGTCTATCTCGACGCTCAAATAGTTGTGTCACAGCTAAACAGAGTATACCAGGTTCATGATCCAACTTTACGCCGATGATTCCTTAGGGTACGTCTCTTAGAACGAAACTTTGATTATATTACATATTTTCATGTTCCTAGGAGATTAAACCAAATTACAGATACTCTAGCTAATCAAATTTTAGATTGGCATCTTGCACACATATGAAAGAACATTGACATAAGCATGTAAATACATTTTTGCACACGTGATCCATAAGACACAAAAGATCAAAAAACCATATATAATATCATAAAGTAACCAGATTACATAGATGGATGCAAACGCCTCAAAAATAGGACCAATAACGAGTCATAGGGCTTATGCCCTCAAAAAATATATACAAGTAGTGCTCGTGGCACAAAAAAAGGGTCTGAATAAGTTCAGGGCCTATGGGCCCTATTATAATAGTCCACAGCATGGGCTAAATGCCTAAACAATCGGACCCACGTCCGAGGTACCCCCACTACATGAGGCTGCATGGATGGCGGCAGGCCCTCTATCTCTGCCATCAGGACTATGCGAGTGAGTGCAGTGAAGTTCCGCTCAACTCGTCTAAGCACCCTCTCAGCCTCCCTGGCTGGGAGGTTTCCTGCTACTACTGGTCCCCTGGTAGCGGCAGTTGCGGCTTTTGGCCAAGGATGACGCCTGTTCCGTGCAAAATCGGCAGGTCGCACTGGTCCCACATCTGCATACAATAAACGTATATCCGTCAAATACTCTGGCATATAAAAAAATGATATATATAACAAAAAGACATAAAAATTACATATACAACAAAAAAAACTACAAAGGTGGAGACTTACCCATCTCCCCTCGCTCCTCACCAGGAGGCATGGGTATCTCAAGATCTCTAGAAAAGTTTATCTCTGCATATGGGTAATCCTCGATCACAGGGATCTGTCATGAAAGCCATGCAAAAAATTCATCGTTGAAGGAATCATTGGTCCTTCCACCACCCTGTCACCGTAGTAATACTTCCCATCTACATACTGCAGGAAAAGAGGCTTGATGTCCTCGTACCACTTCCCGAGGACTAAAGCTCGGAACTCTCTCAAAGAAGAATGAACACAAAATCATCCCGAACCTAAAGTTCCTCTGTGTCCACTGTCGGCAATCTATCAATTGCCTCTTCATACACTCAAGTAGTGTGGTAGTCCAGTCAAAAATTTGTGCATTCAAGAACTGGATAGCACAGTTCATCTGTGCACGAGACGCCTGATGCAAGGCTGTAGAATCACTAATACGCCCAATAAGCAATAATATCGCTTGCAGTGATAGGTCAGTGATCTTACTTATGGGCACCTGGGAGCTCAAATGGTTCATCCTAGCCTCACAGTGCAGGGCTATCAATTCCAATATGTTAAGTGGCCCTGCTGGAAATGTCTTGAAATTGACCGGTTCCGCTCTCCTTGAGAGACCAGTCAAAAAATAGATATCCTTGGTGGTGGGCACCAGTGATTGCCCCTCTAGCATAAAGGCCTCTGCATCTGGGTGCCAATAGTCAATCAAGGCATTCAGTAGCCTCGGTTGCGCTCACATAAATGGACACAGGAAAAAATTAAGCAAACCACATTGCATCAATGCGGCCACGACATGCGGATCTCCCGCAACCAACTCACTGATTGCTTCATGCTCCCTTTCCCTCCAATGGACATACATCCTTCCAACACCACAAAGATCAGGAGGATTAGTAATGGCTATTTGGTTCTTCTTTCTAAAAAAATGGGGACCATGAGGGATGCCTAAGTGACAGTCGTGTGTACACGCGGGCAGGATTTACTCTACCCGAGTGTACAAGCGGCCTGTCCAGAGATAGCCCGCGTGGCCCTAGGGCCGACCTTTTAAAGGTCGATGCCCACCCAAAAAACAAACTTAAAAGTAAAATTGAAGAATTGAATAGCTAGATAGGGGATTTTGTACTTACTTGGTCCAAGCGAAAGTTCATTTCGTCCACTGTAGCTCCCGGAATCGTCGTTTTTAGCAAAGGGGGTCTTTTGGATCCAGAGTCAATTTCCAAATCAGCAATGGTGATAATGAGCTACCAGCTTCTATTTATAGACATTTTGGCCTCTTTTTATCAGTTTTTTGGCCTCCCTTATCAGTTTCTTTATACCAAAAACCATTTAGAGTGATTCAGAAGTTATATGGGAGGGATTTGATAGGGTATTGGGACATTTTTTTTGAGTTTAGAGAAAATTTTGACGGTCCATGAAATTTTTTCCAAGAATCAACTTGACCATATAGGTTAGGTTACTACCCCGACTTTTGTGTCTCGTTGTCTTTTTCCTCTGCCATAGTATCGATCCCATCAGGTTGTAACATGGAACCGTCATATCTTCTTTAGAAGTGTTGCAACTTGGCGGTAGAGTTTATCATAACATGGATGCCCTAGGTAGGTCCTGGTTGCATTATGGTGTCCATGCCATCTCTAACACACTGTAGGCTCGGGAGTCCTTATAGTCTTTCATGAATATGAGTTTGAGCCTCATTTGCATGATTCTTCTTCACTCTTGATCTCATCCTCAGGACTCCCAAAAAACAACGGGTCTCCTTTTAAGCCCTTTTCAGACCCTCTAAATATGAAAAGATTGATGAGCGATCTTGTGGCCTTTCACTCTCGTTAAACTGAAATTTGAAGTCACATCTGTTCGGCGGTAGTTTACCCCTTTTTCGGTCCAGACGGTCAACTGTACGAACAAAGGTATATTCTATGGAACTCCCATTCTTTAGAAGAGTATTTCCAGGTATAATTTTATTCCTTATTCGTGCATGAGGGACTAAACTTACGAAAAAGAAACCCCCACGGAGTCCATAGTTAAGCTCTTTTCAGACTCCCTAAAATTGAAAAGATCACTCAGTGACCTTATTCTTTCACACTCGTTAAATTGGTCCAGAAGAAGATTCCTGATGGAGTCTATAGTTAAGCTTTTTTCATACTCCTTAAAAGTGAAAAAATAACCGAGTGATCTTGTCCTTGTCACACTCGTTAAAATGGTTTTGAATTGACGTCTAATCGGTACTAGTTTATCCTTTTTTGAACCGACTAGACTATCTTCAAAAAAGATATCCCAACGGAGTCTCATTTTATGTTTTTTCAAACTCTCTAAATATGAAAAACCACCGAGCTTACCTTCTTTGGACTTGTTAAACTTACATCGAAGCACGTTACCATTGTGTGTTTTGTTAACCGCATTTGTATACCTTATACCTCAGCCTTGTAACAATTTGCTTCTACGTCTTAACACCTTTGGCCTTCAGAGGATTTTTCCAGAGTGTCTTTCTACTAGAACATCAGTGTTGTCCTTGTGCCTTGAACTTGTATGTTTGCAACACTCGTTTCTCCTTTGTAACATAATATTCTTTCATTCTTTTTCCACAATTATCGAAAAAAACAAAAAAATCAAATATACCCCAAAAAGAGGAAAGGAAAAGTATTTTCTTTATTGGCAGCATAATGAGTCACCCTTGGATAAAGCACATCTGTCTGTTTTTTCATTAGACTATGGGATGTAGTATGACCTTAGGCAGCTTATCTCGCTTTATAGAGTTGTGTCCTCCACCGTTTGGTTATCCTTCCAAACATATGGAGAGTTTGTGTTGCCTCCTGCTTCGTAGACTTATGATTAACATACATGCTTCCTGAGTCTCATCATTTGTCATGCTATTGTCCAAGGGAAGTTTGTCACTAAGATTGAGTCGGCCCCTCTGCAATATGTCTCTTGTCCGCATACCCGGCCATCCTGAACATCCAATAAAGTCCTTGTTTGAAATCACTGAAGCCTTCAGTCCGATCATCAAGATTATCAAGTCCATGAGAGACAAGCCGTAGAATACCTCTGGGTAGTGCAGTCATACACTCATATTACACTCCTACCCGAGTTTTGAATATTTTGAAGTTGTTGCTCGAGCTCTGAAGATCTCATCTCCAGCCATCAGGCTGAATCAGCTTCTGGAAGATGGATACTCTATATGTATATCTTTCTGATTTCGAGATGTAGCTCCGCTATGTATTGTTCCAGGCTACTCTTTATAGTTATTTGACATGGATCTACAGTGTATTTGATTGGTAGCCATGGTTCTATTTTATTCCGAGCATGGGTATGCCTGCCTCAGTGAGACATTTGTTATTTTGCAGACGACACCTTCCAGTTCCTGATCCTTGGGCTCAATCGTTCGGCACATCAGTAAAGATTGGTAATGTATTTCGGCCATCAAATGCTCTTCTGACCTCACACATTAGGGGGCATTTGTTACAACCCTAAATTGCACAACACATGCTTACCTGGCATCAGGCCAACTCATATCCTTTCTTTGCCAAAAACATTGTTGAACAACTCTTTGAAAATCCTCTTGTATAAAGGCCCACGCGGCCTAACCCATTAATGCACGTGTGTACACGCTGGCTGACCCAAAACAACCCATGTGGACCGACAAAAGCATGAAAAAATAAAATTTGTCGATGGAACAAAAAGCTATGGGTGAGTTAACTGAAACTCTCAGCCATGCATGGCCAAGGGTTCATCCAAATACCTAGCTCCTTCTAGCCTATAAAAGAAGGGGTAGGGGTACCATTTGGAGGAGGAAGAATATAGCAAAGAAACTCTGCCCTTTTACGTATTCCCATTGTCCCAACCCTTTAGCCTTTCCTTATGCCAAAGGAGATTCAAAGCAAAGCAGTTGAAGGACAGAAGAAGAAGAGCCTAGGATTAGGTTCGAGGAGCAGTGGTCGGTCTCAACTTTTGTAAGTTGACTCATTTTAAGTAATAAAGAGAATGTTTTTCCTGTCCCAATTCATGAATTGTTTATAGTTTGATCAATATATGTTTTGATTTCTAACCCATTAGTATATAAGTAGTATGCATGCATAGTTGTTGTTTGTCTTGAATGCAGGTCAACTTTGGAAGGAGTATTGCGAACAAGTAATCAAGCTCAACGGAGGATCGACATCAAACACCGGGAACGAGGTAGGTTGATCTTTCCATGCATTTACTAAGAAAAGGGGATTTAAATCTAGGGATGAAGGTAGAAAGTAATTTCAATTTGGTCATATCTGCATGCAAAGTCTGAACTCTATTTGCTAGTTCGTAGGGTGATTTTCCGCAACAACACTCATCTTTTTAAACAAGAGACCTAATTCGTTGGCTAAGCTCAATGAAATCAAAGTAATCATAATCATCCCCTTGTGTAATGAGAAAAGGAAAGTATACACAACCCCATGAGGTTGTGTGAAGGAATCATATATGTTGTGTGGTGATATTGACTTCCCCGTTGTTGTAAAAAACAAGAAACCCTCATTTTCCCGACTAAAATCATCCATTGAAAAAGAGACCCAAATTGATCCAGGTGGATCTTAGTGATCTTCCACCTTTTCTACTGAATCAATGTTTTGAGCCCGTGGTTTTGATAAACCATGATATTCACCCTTTTGATGGGGAATGTAATGTAATTCCATCTCGATTTGTTAATTACAGCCATCATATGTACATGCTTATATTGTTAATTCACTTGATCCCATTAGAAATTTGTAGTTAGGTGCTCTTGGGATAGAGTAGTACTGGGATGAGTGACCTCCCAAGAAGTCCTAGTGTTTGACATGCCTATGGAATTTTGTAAACTTAGACCAATATTTTATCCCACATGCATCATGGGGATTATTCTCCTCTCACTCTCTCATATATAATCAAGGTGAAGGAGGTCCTTTGAACATCCAATTGGGTGTGATGTAAATATTGTTGCAAATGAAGCATAGCTAACATCTCTTTCTCTTCAGAGATAAGCTATCACCATACAAGCCAGTTTGTGTCTATATTATTCTGTTGTTTTTATTCATTAATAAAAGTTGGGTTTCACTATACTTATGTGCTCTCTGCTATCATTTTGTTTGTATATCATTTTGTTCTCAGTATAATATGGATCAATGGTATTAGAGAAATTTACTTCTTTTTATTTATCAGTGCATGTCCCCGACAAGGTCGTGGTATAAAGAGTTGGGTCTCAAGATAGTTTTGCTTGGGGATGACTGATCTTTCCAGCCCAAGTGACCTCCCATGGTGGAAGAAAAGAGAGATGACAGAGTAGGATAGCCTTTCAATATGTTTCTTGAGGAATCCCTCATGTGAAAGAGGAACGAGATAATGGAAAACTTCACTCGGATCCTGTAATGATTGTCGATGGAAATCGAGGCATCTTCGACAAACAACCATTTTGGAGGTCAACAAGAAAACATTTTTCAGGTATGACTCCTTTCAAGGTAGAAGTCAATTTTGATATCCCCTTATTTGAAGGCCAAATAAATGCAGATGCTCTAGAAAAATGGTTGAATTTGCTAGAAGGTTATTACTTTGTCCAAAAAGTTTTCGATGGAGAAATTATCACCTTCACGCTCCTTAAATCCCTTCCCCATGTCAGAACTTGGTGGGAAGGTTACTAGGAGAGGTACATCGTGGATGAATCTACATCATTAAGGAGAGAACCCATCTGGGAATCCTTTGTGGATGCTCTCAAGATAAAGTTCTACCTTGTTGGAAGCTATGATGACTAGTATATGAGATGGGCGACTCTACGTCAACAAAGAGACCAATTGGTGCTAGATTACACTAACATATTCCATACCTTACGCTCAAAGTTGGGAATAAAAGACTTCGAGCGACACCTGGTTCTAAAGTATTGCAATGGACTACATAAGTACATCCAAACAAAGATGGATTTCTTAGACATATCCTCATTGGGAGTTACTTATCGATATGCAGTCAAAATTGAGTAGAAACTCAAGGAGCGAAGTAAGCAGGAGTTTGGGTTTTCAAATATGCCACAATAGAAGCATGAAAAAGGAAACCCTAATGAAGGACAAAGAAATGAGCGCCAATAAAAAAAAATCATTCCAAGCCATTAGCTAAGAAGGGTGATGTGAAGTCGAAGAAAGAAACCAGAAAGTGGTGTGAGTTCCACAAAATTCCTTGGCACAACATCGATGAATGTCACTCGAAAAAATCATTGGTGGCTGAGCTTAAAGAAAAATAAACAGAACCTGACTTGGACTCTGATTCAGAACACAATAAAGGGAAACAAATCATTGATGCAAAACCCACTGCTACCATTGCAGCCACAATAATCCAACTAGAATAATCATAGAATCCCAAGGAGGGGAAGCACCTCTTCCATTCACAAATATGTGTGAAGGGGACCCCACTGCATTTCATTGCTGATAGTGCGAGTCAGAAGAACCTTATCTCAACTGAGGTTGTCAAAATAATGATTTTTTCGACAATGCCACATATCCAACCACACACCATCAGATGGTTAAGCACAGGATGAGACATTTGTGTTAGCCAATAATGTCAGCTATTGTGTGATGTTCCCCCACTCGAAGTTTGTGATGTTATTTTAGGACAACCATATATGTGGAAACACCATGTTGTTTATGAGTCTTGACCTCGCAATGTCATTGTTACTCTACGAGGTCATCTTTACATGGTACGAGAGGTAGTTTCAACTACTTCCATTTCATTGATTTCGACAAAACAATGGCGCAAATTAATCTCTCAGAACATAAAGTTTTCCCTTTTCACAATCCAATCATAAATTTTACAAAAGGTCATTGCGACCACCACAAACTTGGCCCAAGACCTTTCTATACAATAGAGGTAGGTCGAAAAGAATGTAGAGGATCATAATGATATTGTTTCACCTACATGGGTGCCTCTACACTACCAAGTCAAGAATTCCATTGACTTGGTTCTCGGCGCTCCCTTACCTAGTGGTACAATCTATAGATGCTCCCTTCTAGAGAATGAGAATCTTCCATAGGTTCAACATATCTCTATTGGCCATGGCCCTTTTTAGGCGTGTTTTATGTTCCAACCACTAGCCCCCATTGATATAGCTCTTCCTATTGCATCCTCACCGACAGATTTCTCCCACACTCATACTAAGGCATATCATACAACCAGATTCATTGAATGGATCCAAAACCCTAACTACATGTTCATGACATCCTTCAACAAGCTAATGCCAAGCACAAGCACAACAACTACTTCATCAAGGCAAGAAACTCACCAAGGTCCAGATTCAAAAAAAAAAATCCCATCTCCTCAGGGAACTTGTCACAATGGGGACCATTTCTTCCTAAGGGGGGAGGACTGATCCAGGTGGATCTTAGTGGCCATCCACCTTTTCTATTGAATCAATGTTTTCAAGCCTATGGTTTTGATAAACCATGATATTCACCATTTTGATGGGGAATGTAATGTAATTCCATCTCCATTTGTTAATTACAACCATCATATGTACATGCCTACATTGTTAATGAATTAGATCCCATTAGAAATCTATAGTTAAGTGTGTTTGGGCTAGAGTAGTACTAGGATGGGTGACCTCCTAGGAAGTCCTAGTGATTTACATGCCTATGGAATTTTGTAAACTTAGACCAATTTATCCCACATGCATCAAGGAGATTATTCTCTCCTCACTCTATCAAATATAATCAAGGAAAAGGAGGTGCTTTGAGCATGCAATGGAGTCTAATGTAAATCTTGTTGCGAATGAAGCGTAGCCAACATCTCTTTCTCTTTAGAGATATAAGTTGCCACCATTCTAGCCAATATGTGTCTACAATATGCTATAATTTTTATTCATTAATAAAAGTTGGGTTTCACTGCATTTTTGTGTTCTCTACCAATATTTTGTTTGTATCTCATTTTGTTCTTAGTATAATCCAGATCACAAATAATGAAAAATTAGGGTTTGTAGGAAAGCCCCTTGAACTGGCATACACTTATGGCCTTAAATATGGGATCAAGCTATGGGATTTTATGAATGTACAGAACCAAATTGAAAAAAATTAAACCATACAAATTAGAGATAAAAACCTTCCAACATAATACAAATGAAAAGGGGATTTAGCACACATACAAGTGTGTGCATAGGGGTTTGGTTCTCAATCTTGTTTTCCATACAAGGTATTTGGGCAATCTCAACAAGGAGTGAAGGTATGACCTCAGTGCTTATTTCTACTTTCAAAAGAGAGTTTCACCATTGTTGATTGTTGTAATATCCTCAAGAATTAAACATTTTACTTTTGAATAATTTCCATTCATGGAAATTCATACTTAGTGTTATTAAGACATTTAATTGTTACAATTTTTGTTATTGAGCAAGAGTTTGACTTGCCAATTGTCCTCTTTGATGGACATATGTAAGAGACATACATTTTGAACTTATTTAATGAAGGGAATAGATGGAACAACCGGGTTAAAAAATTTGACTATGACTCCATGAGTGGGGAATATTTGTGAGTTAACTCAGAGCTAGTTTTAACAAGTGTCATAAGTGGAGTTCTATCACTAGGAGCCCCTAAAAATTGGGGATTTCTAAGGCTACAAATTTCCAATGAGGAAAATGAGTGCAATGAAAAATTCCTAGGCACAAAAAGGATAAGTACAACATATGTGGGAGGTAGGACATTGCTTAGTATGGGGTGAAAAGTGATCCAAAATGGATCCAGGAACCAAAATGGGTCCAGGAAGGCCTAAAAATAAAAGTGCTCGGAATAGCTTCAAAACGGATGTGTGTGTAGGCCTCGTCGATACGAACCCAATGCAACTTGAACAGGCTCAAACAGACATCGTATGAGAAAGATATCACGGTCTGTTCATTTCATCAAATAGGGGGGAAAAAATGCTGACTGTACAGTCCATACAGTGCTGACGTGGTAGCTGACTGTATAGGTCGTACGACCATACAGTGATGTGGAAGGTACAGTGGCATGTGACAGGGCAGACATGTGGGCAGTTGTGTGGACTAGTCATCGTTTGAAACGTGGCACTTATTTGTTGAATGTAAAGGTGTCACGTGGCACCCATTCATCGGTTGATGGTTTTGAAAAATTATATGGAGTCCATCGGGGTCAAACCCATGACCTCCGGTCTGGGTGACGCGTTTTTGCAGGGTTGGGCTACCAGCCCACCCACATTTTCACTTGATATGTATAGCACAAAACTTATATTTAAGTTGAAATGCAATGTAGTTCGGGCGGAGAAAGGGTTGTGGCCTAGCCCCAGCCCCCGACGCAGTTCCACACGACCATACTATATGCCCATTCAATTTATCATTTTTTGTGCGAATATATGGAGCTTAGCCCCCAGTTTCGGTGTAACTACCATATGACCCTTGTGTATACGTTGGGCACAAAGATATGTGGATAGCGCCCGATCGATCGAGCTAGTCTGCCAACCAAGGCGTGTATCCAGGGGCTATGAACAAGGGCCAGAACTAACAGTTCATCACGTGGAAAAGGGTAAGGGTGCGGACACATGGACACTATCACATGACCAGGGGCCGACCGTTAAGGGGCCAGTGCGCAAAACACTCATCCTGAGGCCACATGGAGAGGCGCATGCGACCAGGGGCCCGCGAATAGGGAGTTGTACCCTATATTATCCCAAAAGTGGGTTTTATACCATATATTATGATTTTTAATGGATTATTAGCCAGATTTTGGAGATTTAGTCCATTTTTGGAGGATCTTGGGCCCTTTTTGAGGCCAAATCTTGGGGAGAAGTTGGGAAGTTGTTACCCACTTCAAGCCTATATAAACTAGAGGTTCTTGAAGCCAAGGAGAGAGGTTCAGAATAGGAAAATATTGAAGAATTGTTGAGCCAAAGCCATTTTTATGAAGGGAAGCTATTGAGGAGAGCACATTTGCAGGCCATTTCTGGGAGCTCCATTCATCCATTTTCAGTGCCATAAATTTTTTTGGGTTCTTGATATCTAGTAGAACACGACCAGATCAGTTTGTAATCATTTTTGCACTGTTATGATGTACTTTTAAATCTTTGAAAAGAACTAAAAAAACCTCACCCACTGAGACAAAGACCCAGAGACGTAGGCAAGATTTCTGAAATCCGTTATCAACTTCTCTTGTTATGGTTTGTTGTTTCTTTATGCTTATTTCTAGATATGTATATGATGATATGGTTGCTATGTTTATTCATTAATTCTTTCTCTTTCATCAGTTTCCTAAATGGTTAATTAACTCATGTTTTAAAACTCAACCATTGTCGTTAAAAGATCTTTTCGGATCAAGTGGTATCAGAGCTAGTTGATGGATGGTTTTTGCATGATTACCAAGGAAAGGTTGAATCATGGTGAAAGTGAGCTTATTGAAGAGAATCCTAAGATTGGATCGAGAAAGAGAACTTCTCAAAGTGAGAATATGGAATCAGAAGAGGGACTTTCTCATGATGAGAAAGATTTTCGAAAGACTTTCTTTGCCATGTCGGAGATGATGAAGGTTCTATATGAGGATTACTTGGAACATAATAGACCGGTTTTAGGTGAATCTTCAAAGGTCAAAAGTGAAGAAGGAGAGGATCCTCCTCAAACTCCTCCTTCACCTCCTTCTTCTCCATCAACTTCTTCTTCTTCTTCTTCAAGTTCAAGTTATAAATCCACCACAAGAAAACATTCCCATAAACATAAACATGATATGTCTTTACTTGAGCTTGATGTGAAATTTGAATTACCTATGGATGATGGTGAAGTCAATGCAGAGAGACTTGATAATTGGGTCAGACAGATGGATGTTTATTGCGGTGTGCAACAAATCAATGATGAGGCAACTCAAATCAAGTTGGCATCGCTTCGTCTTGTATGCACAACACTCATCTGGTGGAAAAGCAAGTTGCAAAATGGCATGCAACAAGTGGGTAATGTATTTCCATCATGGCAAGTTTTTGTTTATGCACTTAGAAAGCAATCATATCAATTGGGTTATAAAGAAAAGGCTTTAATTGAATGGCAAGGTCTTAAACTAAGAAAACGACAAACAATGCAAGAATACACAAATGGATTTCGTAAAATGGAATTGATATTAGATATTCCTTTACATACCCAAGAAACTCTTATGAAGTATATAGGAGGTTTACCTGCACACATTCATAACACTGTATTTATGTTTGGACCTACTAATCTTGATGAGGTTTATGTTCAAGCAACATACATTGAATTAGGGAAAATAGGATTTGGTGTATCAAGGGAATTGTCTTTGAGAAAAGAGGACAAAAGGAAATCGAATGGAAATAAGGCAAATTCAGTGGCAAAAAATGAAGAGAATCCCTCTTGCAACCATTGCAAGAAAGAAGGGCATGATGAGGACCATTGCTGGCAATTGCATCCCGAGAAGAGATAGAAGTGGTTCAAAGAGAGGAAAGGGAGGCAAATAGTTGCAGCAACAACATGACCAACAGACTTGGGATCGAATTCGGGTGATGAAACTAAAGTTTCATTGGTTGGTTTGACATGAAAAATTGGTAATGGATTTGATTCTAGAAGTAAATTGTTTCACATAAGGGTCATTATGAGGCATACTAAGGTCGACACATTGATAGATAGTGTATCTCATATAACTTGATTTCAGATAAAGTGGTTAAACAATTGGGATTAAACACCCAGATGCATCATAAGCCTTACTTACTTAAATGGATAATCAACATTCATAAATTGCACATAACAAGGCAATGCACATTAAAGTTTGCAATTTCATCTAAGTTTGTGGATGAGGTAACATGTGATGTTGTTCCACTAATGAATGTGGAATGGTCTTAGGAAATCCTTATTTGTATGATCGCAATGCAATCTTCTACAGGGAACAGAATCAATATCACTTAATCAAAGCAGGCAAAGAATATGTTGTACATTCTCATCATTTAAAAGAAAATCAATCTCTTCAAACAATGGAACAATTAATAAATGCATCTGATGCAAGAAACACGCCTATAAATGTTTTAAATCAAGTAATTGATCTTAAGAAAGAACATGAGATGATTGTAGAATGGAAGATCAATCACACTTTGCTTCAAGATAAGCTAATGTCGTGCAAGTATTACAAACATATTAGCTCATTTGCAGTCATTTTTCTGATGTTATCATTAGTAATGTTGTCAACATGGATGATAGTGGCTTCAATAAGGTGTGACATAGTACAAGTGGCTAACAATATGTTGTCAGTTATCATGGTTGTTTTACAGTTGATCTTGATGAGACAAGTGCACAGGACAAAGTTTAAATATAGAGAACAAGTGGGGTGGCCTATCCCGCACTTGATCACTGGTTAGTATCATTTTGGAGGACCAAAAGGTCTTTAGTGGGGAGGCATGATCCATAATGGATCTAGGAACCAAAATGGGTCTAGGAAGGCCTCAAAATCAAAGTGCTTAGAATGGCTTCAAAACAGACGTGTGAGTAGCTATCGTCGATCCGAATCCAACACAACTTGAACAAGCTCAAACGAAAATCGTATGCAAAATATATCGTGGTCTGTTTGTTTCGTCAAATAGACAAAAAAATGTTAATTGTACAGTTCGTACAGTGCTGACGTGGTAGCTGAATGTACAGGTCGTACGATCGTACAATGATGTGGCAGATACAGTGGCATGTGACAGGGTAGACACGTGGGAAGTTGTGTGGACCAGTCATCATTTGACACATGGAACTTATTTGGTGAATGTAAAGGTGCCATGTGGCCCAGTCATGGGCTGCCACGTGGCACCCATTCATTGGTTGATGGTTTTGAAAAATTATATGGAGTCCACCGGGGTCGAACTTGTGACCTCCTGTCCGGGCGACGCATTTTGTCAGGGTCGGGCTACTAGCCCGCACACATTGTCACTTGATATGTAAAGCGCAAAACTTATATTTAAGTTGAAATACAATATAGTTCAGGTGGAGAAAGAGTTGGGGCCTAGCCCCAACCCCCGACGTGGTTCCACATGACCATACTATATGCCTATTCAAGTTACCGTTTGGCATGCAAATATATGGAGCTTAGCCCCCGGTTTCGGTGTAACTACCATATGACCCTTGTGTGTAGGTTGGGTATGGAGATATGTGGATAGCGCCCGGTCGGTCGGGCTAGCCCACCAACCAAGGCGTGTATCCATGGGCTATGACCAAGGGCTAGAACTAACGGTTCAACACGTGGAAAAGGGTAAGGGTGAAGACACATGGCCACTGCCACATGACCAGGGGCCGACCATTAAGGGGCCAGTGCACAAAACACTCAGCTTGAGGCCACATGGAGAGGCACATGCGACCAGGGGGTTGCGCCCTATATTAGCCCAAAAGTGGGTTTTATACCATATATTATGATTTTTAATGGATTATTAGCTAGATTTTGGAGATGTAGTTCATTTTTGGAGGATCTTGGGCCCTTTTTCAGGCCATATCTTGGGGAGAAGTTGGAAGGTTGTTACCCACTTCAAGCCTATATAAACCAGAAGTTCTTGAAGCCAAATAGAGAGGCTCAAAAAAGGAAAATGTTGAAGAATTGTTGAGCCAAAGCCATTTTTATGCAGGAAAGCTATTGATGAGAGCACCTTTGTGAGCCATTTATGGGAGCTTCGTTCATCCGTTTTCATTGCCATCAGTTTTGTTGGGTTCTTGAGATCTGGTAGAACATGACCAGATTAGTTTGTAATCCTTTTGGAAATATTATTATGTACTTTTAAAGCTTTGAACATAAATAAGAAAACCTCACACACTGAGACAAAGGCCCGAAGACGTAGGTGAGATTGCCAAACTCTGTTATCAACTTCTCTTGTTATGGCTTGTTGTTGCTTTATGATTATTTATATATCTGTATAATTTTATATGGTTGCTATGTTTCTTCATTAATTCCTTCTCTTTCATCAGTTTCCTAAATGGTTAATTAACTCATGTTTTAAAACTCAACAATTGTCATTAAAAGATCTTTTCGGATCAGAAAGGGAATATTTGTTGTGTGAGCACTCAATGCATTAGGAAAATGATTTCTGACCGGTACAAAGGTAAATTGGCTAAAGTGTGGAGCTTAGTTGACCTTTATGGAGTCATGGTCATGCTATGGGGTGATCAAGGCATGTAATTTGGTTGTTCTGCATTTACGTTTGGGTGGAATGTGGTTATTCCAGTTGTTTCCGGTTGTTTGCACATATATGCAAAATTATAGTTTTACTCAGTTTCTTATTTATGCATTTTTTCTTTGGACCTTCTTATTAATTTTGGAGAAATGGTATAGGTGTGAGTGTGATTCATTGGAATATAAGAGTATCATTATATGAAAAATCTGCAAGTTTTATATAAATAGTACAACCGTTCTGGAAGTTCTAGGAAGTAAAATTGGTAATGAATTGAATATCTATCTATCTGATATATTCATATATTTAGATAATATTCTGGTATGCTGGAATGATCATGCAAACATATAAATAGAAAATATAGACCAGAGATATGCATAAAATAGTCCATTCTTAAAATTATTGAACCAAGGGGAAAACCAGTCCATTAAAAAGATGAATAAAATTTCCGTGAGTAGTAGATTCGTGAACATTCATGCAAATATATATAAATTGCAGTCTTATGTAAGAAAAAAACTTTTGAAGTAGTTGTTGGAACTCAAGACCTTCTCCATTGTTAGTCATGACTTCATCGCAATAATATTTGCCTTAATCATGCACAAAGAAAAATACAGATCTTAGTACAGGTAGATCGTATTTAAAGAAAGTAAAAAATCTTTGAATAGAATAAATGACGATAGCAAGAGTTTATCTGAAAAAGGTTATATAGCGAAGTCAAACTCGGTATTTCTTTTTCCTTTTAGATTATATTTAACCATAATTAATATGTAAGTTTTCTTTTTATAAATTAGGGGAAAAAAAAGAAAAACGAGTATGATCTTTTTTGTTAAAAGAAAAATCCATATAATTGATTACCTGACTTGACCTGGAGCATTGTTGAAGCCATACGAAATCAAGAAGGAGGAGGATGCTTGAAAAATATGATGAGTTCCCTCGCAAACAAAAGGGACCTATCATTAACTTATTATATGCAAGAGAATCTACTACTAGATACACAAAACAAATATAGTTAACTGAACAATGAATGAATTTTAAATAAATAATACACTCTAGTTATCTGACCAACTTTAATTGGATGAATTGATGTCAATCGACCACTGGATGTTTAGAAAAGGAAATACGTCATCCTGTTTAACTTCAAGAATTTTTTTTATATGCGATAGCAACAAAATCAGAGATACATTACTTATTCTGGAGTACAGAATCATAACAAATAAAAAAAAAGATCCCTCTCTGATAAGAACATCTAAGGGGTGAATCATTCCACAAAGCGACATGAGCATTTTGGTAAGCAAAAGTTTGTATATATTTAAGTACACAACCCTATTACTTTAGGGGAAAACCCCAATGACAAGAGGTATACAGATTATCCATTTAGTCTCAAATACTGACTTCAGGTTTTATAAATACATAAGGTGTTTTTATTTTAATATTATTTCGAAAGAGATTACGTACCCTTCACAACATTACATAAAAGATCGCAGGGTTAAAGCCATAATTTAAAAGCCTTAACTATAGAGAGGACTATTTAGTGCCTCAAAGGACACTTTAACCAGACTCTCGATTTTCTTCTGATGAAAGGGAATGACATTGGAGAACGAGGAGGATCTCATTATACTGGTTGTTAGCTCCTCGTCATATAGTGGTACATGGAGAGTACATCTACGTTTTAATCCTTAACTATAAAAAGTTTTAGATCTTACACAATGAACTTGAAAACCTTCTAGCTTAAAGGTAGAGTATGAGAAGAGGTCTTTAAACAGAGAAAGACATGTATAGAAGTTACCTTACGTCGAAAAGAAAACTAGTAATATTATCCCATCTTCGTAGATCGAATTCTTTTTACAGGAATAAATACATCCAAGTAAATTTTATGGGAAGAACATTGCACCTTATGATGGTTTCTTCCATCTAGTAAAACCCTTTGCCAAACTTACAAAAATCTTGAACTTACAAATTGGAAATAAAGGAGGTCCAATCCAATATTACTTGAAGAATCCTAAGTTAAAACCAATAACGTTTTACTTGTCAACTTATTGTACACATTTGGGTGAGGTGCATCATTTGGAATTTAGATCAATGCTCTATGATTTCACAACCTTGGTGAACAGAGAATGCAAGGGAAATACAAACTTGGTATAAGGGCTTTTATTGACTCGTAAAAACTCTATGTTTGGCAAATAATAAACTTCATATCCAACAAAAAAAACAAATGAAATTTCAGGCTACCAAAGTAATCGTTTGTTTTTCTTAGAAGACCCCTTACCAATACACATGAAAACTAGAATAGTTCTCGAGCCCATAACCCTGTACAATTACATAACGCTCTGCAGCATGCAACTCCCCAAAATTTGCAAGACATGTGACGGTGCATGGGTGGAAACGTTTGGATTGGTCCATTGCATTTCGATAGTACGTTGAGAGTACAAGAAGTTAATAAGAAGGTGGTAGTCTACATGCTTACCACTTAATCAAATTCAATGCTCCAACTGTAATACAATGATCACCATACGAGCTTATCCTTGGAGTCAAGGATAACCTACCTTAGCGTTAATCATTTGATAACTGCCTGAACAAATAAAACTTGAAGAATTATTCAATGGTTTGAGTAAATATATATTATGACTAGGGGGTGTTTAACCTGCATTTCCTAGTACGTCAAAAGTTTAATCGAAAGCCACTTGTAAGTATAGTTCGAGACATTAATTGGTAAACAAACATAGATCAAGCCCTCAATCCTTTTTTCCAAATGTTTAAATGTTTAAACAAGTGTAACTAAGTGAACTATTATCATGTGTGCCTAAGAATTTTGTAAAGTGTAATACTTAATAGGAAAATATATAAATTTGTGAACAAGAGAAAATAATGGGGCAATTTATCTTCTTTGTAAATCTTTACTTTACCTCTAAGAAAAATCTTAGTTTGACCTCTTTGACAAATATAATTATAAAGAAAGAAAAGAAAAGGAAAGAAGTTCCTTGTAACAATTTTTTTTAGTTCAAATTATAGAGGGATATTACAGATAGTATCAAAGTTGTAGGTTACAACACTTAAGCTTAAGGGCATCACCAGAAAAATATAATGTTTGATGAAAAATCTGAAAAACACATTTTTCATTATTACAAACAAACGGCTTCAAAAATTTTGTAACTATGTCAGCACAGAATGGAGGAGAAGAAAGACATGAAGGAAATAATAATCACGAGCCACCTAGAAACCCAAAACATCACAGCCAGGGTAGTTCAACAACCTAGGTGTTGGAAACAATGAAGAATCTTATCGTAGAGTTGAAAACATTCAAGGCTGATAATGAAAAACTAAAGAAAGCACAGAATGATCAACAAGAAATAAATGAGAAGTTTTTACGAAGCATAGCAAAGAAAAATATCCCAAAGAATAATGAAGTGGGTGAGGAAGTCGATAAAAAAATTTCAAAGGATTCCAGCAATGGAACAGAGAAATAAAACAACTCTTCTAACAACACACATATGACTGAAAACAGAGCATCTACAGTAAGGAAAAGAAAACACGTCGACCACTTAGATGGAGAATTTAAGAAAATTAAACCTTCAACTTTTGATGGAGTTTCCAGAATTGGCGAAGAGGTGGAAGCTTGGTTACTTGACATAAAGAAATATTTCCATATTTACAATTACTCTAATTATATGAAAGTAAGGATGGATATCTATAATATGAAAGGTAAATCTAGTATATGGTGGCAAGATTTAAAGTTAGTAGGAAAAGAAAATGGAATGGGCAGACTTTAAGAAATATTTTAAGAAACAATATTTGTTAAAATTTATTATGAGAGAAAAAACAAAGAGTTCTATGAGATAAAGTTAGGACATATGTCTATGGAGGATCTAATCACTAAATTTATAGAACTGTTGAGATTTGTGCCCTATATAAAAGATGAAAAGGTAAAGGTTCAAAGGTTTTTAAGTTGCTTACCTCAGTCATATAAGGATAAAATAGAGTTTGATAACCATAAAAACTTGAATGAAGTACTATGGAAGGAAAGAATATGCTATGAACAATACAAGAAACGATATGAAAATCCAAAAGCATGGAGAGAAAAGAAACAAGAGAAAATAAATCAAAGGAAAAAGGGATTCAAGCCATCACCATTTCATAACATGTCCAAAGGACATCAAGAGAAAAATTTCTCCAAGAACTCATCATAGGCACAAGGAAACAAATCAATTAATTTGGGATTTAAGAAAACAATAGATAATGTTAGAGAACCATTGAAATGTTGGGGATGTGGGGAACCATTTTTATTAAGAAACTATCCATATAGAAATGTTGCAAACAAGACTATTCAAAACATACAATAAACTTCAACAGTTGGAGATATTGGAAAAAGTATTCATAGAATCAACGCAAATTTGGATAGCAGGTAGGAAAATCATCAATCCACCATTGTGGAAATTGAAGGTAAAATCCATGATAGAAAAGTTTTTATTTTAATTGACCTAGGAGCTAGTTTAAGTTATGTTACTCCATCTTTGGTAGACTCAAGCAAGTTGAAAAAGGTAAAACATACTAATTCCTGGTTAGTACAATTAGAAACATGTACAAAAAGGAAAGTAATCGAACTCATTCCTAAAAGGTAAATTTGAATGTGCTACCTTTAGGCTCATATGACATACTTATAGGTATGGACTGGTTAGAAAAACATAAATTTGTACTGAACTGTTATGAAAAATCATTTATTTACAAAGATGAAAGTGGAGTATCTGAAACAGTGCAACAAATTAGGAAACTGGTTTCTGTCAGACAAATATCAACAATGCAATTTAAGAAGTGCATTAGTAAAGGATGCAAAATATATGCTATCCAAGTAACAAATCTATTAGATAAATAAAGAAAACCAAGTTTAGAATAATTTGTTGTACTTCAAGGATTTGACGATGTATTTGTAGAAGAAATACTGGAATTACCTCCCAGAAGAGAAATAGACTTCTCTATTGATCTACTACCTGGATCTGCACTAGTATCAAAGGCACTTTATAGGATGAGTTTTCTTGAGTTAACAAAATTACAAATTCAACTACATGAATTATTAGATAAAGAATACATCACACCAAGTGTGTCACCATGGGAAGCACCAGTATTATTTGTCAAAAATAAAGATGGAACACTACGATTATGTATTGACTATCGTCAATTGAATAAGATGACAATTAAAAATAAGTACCCTCTGCCCAGGATTAATGATTTATTTGATCAGGTTGGAGGAGAAAAAATATTCTCTAAACTGGATTTAAGATATGGTTATCATCAAATCAGAATAAAATATGAAGACGTAAATAAAACAACTTTTAGGAAATTCTATGGACATTACGAATTTGTAGTAATCCCATTTGGACTTATTAACGCACTGACAACTTTTATGTGTTTAATGAACAGTATATTTGGCTAGTACTTGGATAAATTTGTATTGAAATGTATCGATGATATACTAATCTATTCAAAGTTTGAAGAAGAACACGAGAAACATTTAAAAATATTACTACAAACTCTAAGAGAGCACAAATTATATGCTAAGTTCAAAAAATGCGACTTCTACCAAAGAAAGAAACAATATTTGGGACATGTAATATCAGAGGATGGTATTGTAGTAGACCCCGGAAAAATTAAAGATATTATGGAATGGCCTATACCTGAAAACACAGCGGATATAAAATAATTCATGGGGATTAATGGTTATTATCAGAGGATTATCAAAGGATTTCCCAAAATTGCCTATCCTATTAAATCACTGCAAAAAAAGGGAACGAAATATATTTGGTCTAAAATATGCTAGGACAATTTCGATAAATTGAAAGGTTTACTAACTACAACACCAATCCTTAAAATGGTTGATCCTTATAAAGATTTTACAGTTTACAATGTAGATCCAAGTAAAGAGGGATTAGGTAGAGTATTGTCACAAGACTCACATGTAATTTGTTACAAATCTCACAAATTAGAAGAACATGAAAGAGATTGCATAACTCATGACCTGGAATTAGCGGTTGTAATTCATGCACTGAAAATGTGGCATCATTACTTAAAGGGAAGAAAATTCATATTATTAATAGATAACAACAGTGTGAAACATTTACATTTAGTCAACAAAATCTCAATGCACGATAGGAAAGGCGGTTAACCTTTTTAAGCAAGTTTGATTTAGAAGTTCAACACATCAAAAGAAAGGAGAATAAATTCACAGATGCACTAAGCCGAAGAACTAATGAATTATATGAAGTTATTATCAACAAAATATAAAGTGATATTGAGGACAAAATTAGATGTGCAAGCATAAATGATGCATAATAGATAAAAACAACAGAAACATTATGGAAAAATGAAGGGAATTTGAATAATACAGATTTCAGTATCAACAAAAATGGACTATTAAAGTTCAAAAACAGAATATATGTACCAAATTCTGTTGATTTAAAATTGATAATCATATTGCATAAAAATCCCTATTCTGGTCATCCTGGATATTAGAAAATGATAACAACCTTGAAAAAAAATATTATTGGCCTAATATGAAATCTGAAACAACTGAATACTTATCTAAATGCTTATATTGTCAACAGGTAAAATTTGAACATGAACATCTAGCTGGGTTATTACAACCTTTACCTATACCAGAATGGAAATGGGAAATTATTTAGATGGATTTCATGACAAGTTTACCTAAAACTCAAAGAAAAAATGATTTTATCATGGTAGTAGTTGATAAATTGAGTAAGTGTGCTCACTTCATACCTGTGAAATCTTCTTACAAAGGTATTAATATAGCTTAAATTTTTATGAAAGAAATATTTAGGTTGCATGGAATTCCTAGAAGGGTGATTTCAGATAGAGATGTCAAATTTACATCAAATTTATGGAAAGAATTATTTACAAGTCTGGGAACTAATTTGAATTTCAATACAAGTTGTCATTTGCAAACGAATGGACAAAAAAAACGTACAAATCATATTATCAAATATGTGTTATGAATGTACGTAAGAATGAAACCAACTAAGTGGGAAGAGTACCTACACTTAGTCGAATTTGCATACAATAACGGTTATCAAGCATTGGAAAAAATGATTCCATTCGAAGTTTTATATGGAAGAAAATGCACAACTCCGATCAATTGGGATAATCTGGTTGACATAATAATGGTTGGACCAAAATTGCTCCAAGAAATGGAACGAATGGTCAAAAATGTGCAACAGAATTTAAAGGTTGTGCAAGATCAACAAAAAAACTATACAGATTAGAAAAGACGACATTAGGAATTTAATGTTGGAGAACATGTGTACCTTAAAGTCAAAGAAAGAGGGAGCTCATTAAATCTAGGGAACTGTTCCAAGTTGGCACCAAGGTTTTGTGGTCCATTCAAAGTCTTGACTCGAATTGGACCAGTGGCATACCAACTAGCGCTCCCTACTAATTCAAAAATTCATAATGTTTTTCATGTTTCATTATTAAAATGATATATTCATGATTCTACTCACATCATTGATTGGAACATGGTGCAGGTGGAACCAGAATGAGAGTTCCAAGTGGAACCTATATGCATTCTGGACAGGAAAGAAACAATACTTCGGAACAGAGCCATCGCCCAGGTAAAGGTGCAATGGAAACACTTTAGCCCTGAGGAGACTACTGAAGAGCTAGAAGATGAAATGATGAAATCATATCCAACTCTATTCCAAGTAATGACTGGAAGGAAAGACTAACACTGAGGACAGTGTTATACTTAAAGGGGAGAGGATGTAATATCCTCAAGAATTAAACATTTTACTTTTGAATAATTTCCATTTATGAAAATTTTTACTTAGTGTTATTAAGATATTTAATTGTTATAATTTTTATTATTGAGCAAGAGTTTGACTTGCCAACTGTGACTATGACTCCATGACTGGAGAACATGTGTGAGTTAACTCAAAGCTAGTTTTAACAAGTGTCATAAGTGGAGTTATGTCACTAGCAGCCCCTAAAAATCAAAGATTTCTAAAGCAGTGAATTTCCAAGGAGGGAAATAAGTGCAATGAAAAATTCCTAGGCACAAGAAGGATAAGTGCAACATATGTGGGAGGCATGACTTTACTTAGTATGTGGTGGAAAAGGAATATTTGTTGTGTGAGCACTCAATGTGTTAGGAAAATGATTTATGACTACTACATAGGCACATATATGTATAATTATAGTTTTACTCAGTTTCTTATTTATGCATTTTTTCTTTGAACATTCTTATTGATTTTGGGGAAATGGTATAGGTGTGAGTGTGATTCATTGGAATAGAAAAGTATCATTAGATGAAAATTATGCAAGTTATATACAAATAGTACAGCAGTTCCGGAAGTTCTAGGAAGTAAAACTGGTAATGAGTTGAATATCTATCTATTTGATATATTCATATATTCAGAGGATATTCGGATATGTTGGAATGATCACGCAAATATATAAATAGAAAATATAGACCAGAGATCTGCATAAAATAGCCCATTCTTAAAATTATTGAACCACGGGGAAAACCAGTCCATTAAAAAGATGAACAAAAATTTCGTGAGTAGTAGATTCGTGAACAATCATGCAAATATATATAAATTAAAGTCTTACGTAAGAAAACTTGTTCTGAAGCGGTAGTTGTTGGAACTCAAATACCTTCTCCAATGTTAATCATGACTTTATTGAAATAATATTTGTTTTAATCCTGCATAAAGAAAAATACAGATCTCAGTACAGGTAGATCGCATTTAAAGAAAGGCAGAAATCTCTGAATAGAATAAAAAACGATAGCAAGAGCTTATCTGAAAAAGGTTATATAACGAAGCCATACTTTGTATTTCTTTTTCCTCTAGGTTATATTTAACCATAATTAATGTGTAAGTATTTTTTTTACAAATTAGGAAAAAAAAGCAAAACGAGTATGATCTTTTTGTTAAAATAAAAATACATATAATTGATTACCTAACTTGGCATGGAGCATTGTTGAAGCCACCAGAAATCGATAAGGACGAGGATGCTTGAAAAATTGGATGAGTTCCCTCACAAACAAAAGGAACACATCATTAACTTATTATACCCAAGAAAATCTACTACTCCATCAAAACATAGATAGTTAACTGAACAATGAATGAATTTTAAATAAATAACATTCTCTAGTTATCTGTCCAGCTTTAATCGCTTGAATTGATGTCAATCGACCACTAGAATTTTGGAAAAGGAAATACCTCATCCTGTTTAACTTCAAGAATTTTTGTGAAATGCGATATCAACGAAATCAGAGATAGATTACCTATTCTGGAGTATAGAATCATAAAAAATATAAAAAAATAATCCCTCCCTGATAAGAACATCTAAGGGGCGAATCATTCAACAGAGAGACATGAGCCTTTTGGTAAGCAAAATTTTGTATATATTTAAGTACACAGCCCTATTACTTCAGGGAAAAAACCCAATGACAAGAGGTATACAAATTATCCATTTAGTCACAAATACTGACTCCAGGTGTTATGAATACATAGGGTGTTGTTTCTGTTAATAATATTTCGAAAGAGATTACGTACCCTTCACAACATTACATAAAAGCTCGCAGGACTAAAGCCAGAATTTAAAATCCTTAACTGTAGTGAGGACTATTTAGTGCCTCAAAGGACGCTTTAACCAGACTCTTGATTTTCTTCTGATGAAAGGGAATGACATTGGAGAACTAGGAGGATCTCATTATACTGGTTCCTAGCTCCTGGCCATATAGCAGTACATGGAGACTACGTCTATGTTTTAATCCTTAACTATACGAAGTTTTAGAGCTTACACAGTGAACTTGCAATCCTTCCAGCTTAAAGGTAAAGTATGAGAAGAGGTCTTTAAACAAAGAAAGGCATGTACCTAAGTTACCTTATGTCGAAAAGAAAACTAGTAAGACTATCCATCTTTGGAGATCGAATTCTTTTTACAGGAATAAATACATCCAAGTAAAGTTTATGGGAATAAAATTACACCTTATGAGGGTTTCTTCCATCGAGTAAAACCATTCGCCAAGCTTACAAAAATATTGAACTTACAAATTGGAAATAAAGGAGGTCCAACCGAATATTACTGGAAGAACCCTAAATTGAAATCAATAACAATTTACTTTTCAACTTACCGTACACATTTGGGCGAGGTGCATCCTTTGGAAGTTAGATCAATGATCTACGATCTCAGAACCCTGATGAACATAGAACGCAATGGAAATACAAACTTGGTATAAGGGATTTTACTGACTGGGAAAAACTCTACGTTTGTAAAAGAACAAACTTCATAGCCAGCAAAAATAGTAATGAAATTTCGGGCTACCAGAGTAATCGTTTGTTTTTCTTAGAAGACCCCTTACCAACACACACGAAAACTAGAACAGTTCTCAAGCCCATAACCTAGTACAATTACAGATCACTCTGCACTGTGCAGTATGAAACTCCTCGAAATTTGCAAGCCATGTGTCGGTGCAGGGTTGAAAATGTTTGGGGCATAGGCTAAGGTTTCTACGAAATGGAGCTCGATGGGACGTCTCCAGCACCGGGACCCCATCTCGTAGAACGTCGCAGACGACCATCAACCCACGCCAAGCTTTTTCCTCCTCGGGCCCACAACGCCTTTTGTTCTCTGTTTCGTTGATCCCGTTGCTCCAGCTTGCTACAGGTGAACGTCTTCTCGGGCATTCAATGCAGGGTGGTGTCCCCTGCAAGCCTCCTTCTCCTCCCGCGCCCCTCCTCCTCCCCTGTTTCATTCTTAGCATTGGCGTCCCCTGTTTCACTCTCAACATTTCCAGTTTTAAATCGTCAGAGCAGTTTAATTCGCATTCTAATACACGAACAAGAAATTATAACCAGATCGACTTACTTCTAAACCATGGTTGCTCTCACTGAGAGTGGACCTGCTACTATTGCTAAACGCTACTGTTTATCAGGTATTAAGCCTACTCTTTATGTAAGCTCTTTCTGTATTAGAGTGGACCTGCTACTATTGCTAAACGCTACTGTTTATCAGGTATTAAGCCTACTCTTTATGTAAGCTCTTTCTGTAACCTCGCAGATTCACAACATTAGATCTGTGTTAGTGATATTAGAGATAATAGATTCAAATGATTAGATGTATACTACGGTGCACACACAGATGATACATCTTTAACAATTTCATTCCCCCATCCTACCTTCCACACATATTGAACTGGTGGAATACATTCTCTGAATCTGTTTCTGGAAATTTAACATAGTATTGTTGGGTAGGTAGAACCTGCATCACAACACCTATCCTCACAACAGGTAGGTTGTCACTCGCTCGCAGGAACTCTGTCGTTGTATCAAATTCAGGCTCTAACTACAACACCCAAGACAACAAAGCAAGCTAACATCTCTGCATTGAAGAATCCCAACGATCTATGAACCACATTGCGATCTATCCCAACGATCTATCCCGATAATCTTAAATACAACCCAAATGTACAATTTTTGTGCTCTAACTACCTACTTTAGCAGTCATCATAGTACCATAGTTTGGATTTTATGCTAAAAAGGAGGACGAAATGTTCTAAATGACATGCCTGTTTTTTAAGCTATTCTAG
>JZKD02S2275671.1:0-25459 GCA_000966675.3 Picea glauca
TGGACAATGAGATGTAGGTTATTAACTTTCTCTTTCCATCATGCATTTAATTGTTTGATCCAGTTTGGGGAGGGTATATCTTCTTGTCTTATTCTCATATCTGTCATGTTGTCGATGTGGATGCCAAAAGGGAGGACCGTCTCTAGATAGAAACATTCTTCATTTTTTAAATCCGCCTGCAAATGTTCGTGCAAATAATGTGCCCTCGTTCCAAGGGAATCCATACCTTGTGATGTTTCCTAGGCTTGAGTAATTAGCTCCATTCTTTTCTTGATATTCTTCTCCACATAGCCTCTACATGATTTGAGGAGGTTGGAGGATCCTTTTAACTTGGCTGCAGAGGTGGCAGGAACGGTTATTTATAAAGGAATGGCAAGCAATGTGGTAGGAATCAAAGCTTCCTCTAATTCCTTGAGTCGATCCTTCAGTATGGCATTCTCCGCCTCAATGCCTCCAATGGAATCATCAAGAACATCTCTGGTTTCTCGGTGAAGTCTAGAGATTTGGGACTGTTGCATGTTCCTAAGGTTAATCTCTGAACGAGATTTCCATTTCTTATTTCTTATATCTCTCTTTTCAATTAATTTTTTAGATCCGTTGTCAAAAACAACGCTCTAGAATATGAAGGATTCATCTTCGTAAAAAATTTTGGTCTTGGCTATTTCCATTTGGGAACTATGGTGGATCGCATCCCCGAGCTGATCAACTCTATGGAATACGATATCCATATTAGTCTCAAGTTCCATTTCTTCACTTTCAATTTTGGGCTCTTTCGCTTGCCCTACAACATTTTTCCTCTTCTTCCTCACGAGAATCTTGTGAGAACTATCAATTTTACCATGAGGAGGATTATTATCTCCTCCTCTGTTTGAATAATTATGGGTTTCTTTCTTACTGGGGTGGGCCATTGGAGCAATGCTTCGGTATTTCGTACTCTTGGGAGTGGTAGTCGGGGATTGAACACTCTTCTCATTGGGGAATTTTCCTTGTTGTTTGTACAATTCAGTGGTTCTTTGTAATGTCTCTAGGTCACCGACGTTAGGAGCAGGAGTGTTGTCGTCATTGTCTATGTCTTCCTTCAGGTGTGTCTGGATAAAAGAATTGATGAATCCAACTACTAGTAAATGTTCTAAAAAAATCTCATTAGGGCCGAACCCTCTTAGCCTTTCAACATATCTTAAGTTCAAGTTGTTGAAATGGCTTGTAAATTCCTTAATCTTGTTGACGTTCCTGAACACGAAGTGGCCGAATTTCCAAGGCGGAGGAATGAACTAATTTTTTATTTTCTCATGGAAGAAATGCAACCAAAAGTTGTATTACCTTGTTATTTATGTAACAAACATTATGTTTGTAATGTGATATGGAAGGAAAGAAGGATTTTCCTTGGTGCCAAAAATCATTATCACACTGTAATTCTCCATTTGTTCAACTGTCCCCTTCTTGTCCAAAAACTTGGCTTCCTGGTCAGACATGCGGGGAGCATCCTTTCCTAACAATAAATATTTGAAAACTAAGACAAAGAAATTAAAAACCTCATAAAAACAATGGGAGGCCTCGTTCCTCCACAAGGCCTGGTACCGAAAGGTTACTGGGTCGAATTCATAGTTGGACATAGACAGTTTTGGAAACTAACAACAATGCGCTATTACAAAAACCAAGTAGGATGACATATAAAATTTATTCTCCTTTTTGAATCGTAACAATTGGGAACATATTTCAATGGAAATTAGCTTCCCCCAATCGAAAATGGCTTGTTCCTTCACTGTGAAATACAAAATATAAAGAATCATGCGGGAAATACTTGTTGTGGATTCCTGTCTCATTATTCTTGTAAACAGCCAGGCAATTTCCCAGAATGTATTTCTAAATGAACTAACATGCAACCTTGTGATATCTTCAATAAATGTTGTTGGGTCTTCTAGGAACTCGGGCAAGAGGTCCAACCCGTTCTCATGGTTTTTTAGGAACTACTTGCAATCTTCTCCTCTTAAGGTCAATGTTGGCTCCGACAATCTTAACATCTTGCATAACACCTAAGGTGACAAAGAAACAGGAGAGTGTTCCTGCAGTGGAATAATTCTTTGGCCTAAAATATATCTCTCGGCGCACCAAGAGACCACCCCATTATAGTAAAAAACTTCAGGGACATAGCCTCCACGAGCAATTCCAGAGGTCCAAATTACTTCACTTTGGGCGGAAGGGGATGAGTAGTAAGAGTATGCCCTAGACCACTGGAAGTTCTATTCCTCACGCCGGAAGGTGTTCACTGTATCTCCACATAACTGTTGTCGAGTTGGTGCCATAAGTTTACGATAATGTTCGTTTTCTCCAGACGATGTTTGAAATGAAGAGTTGGAGGGGATAATATAACCCTCCGCAAATCTTGGTCCAATGCGTGTGAATGGCATATCTCCTCGAGACTTTCGCTCATTAATGACAATCTCTACGGTTGTTGCATGATGAGTTGTTAGCATTAATGCCTAGTAATTGCATACTTAGAAGTGCGAAGGTGGCGGGTACGACAAAGAGCAATCAAGGATTGGAGATTCNTGGACAATGAGATGTAGGTTATTAACTTTCTCTTTCCATCATGCATTTAATTGTTTGATCCAGTTTGGGGAGGGTATATCTTCTTGTCTTATTCTCATATCTGTCATGTTGTCGATGTGGATGCCAAAAGGGAGGACCGTCTCTAGATAGAAACATTCTTCATTTTTTAAATCCGCCTGCAAATGTTCGTGCAAATAATGTGCCCTCGTTCCAAGGGAATCCATACCTTGTGATGTTTCCTAGGCTTGAGTAATTAGCTCCATTCTTTTCTTGATATTCTTCTCCACATAGCCTCTACATGATTTGAGGAGGTTGGAGGATCCTTTTAACTTGGCTGCAGAGGTGGCAGGAACGGTTATTTATAAAGGAATGGCAAGCAATGTGGTAGGAATCAAAGCTTCCTCTAATTCCTTGAGTCGATCCTTCAGTATGGCATTCTCCGCCTCAATGCCTCCAATGGAATCATCAAGAACATCTCTGGTTTCTCGGTGAAGTCTAGAGATTTGGGACTGTTGCATGTTCCTAAGGTTAATCTCTGAACGAGATTTCCATTTCTTATTTCTTATATCTCTCTTTTCAATTAATTTTTTAGATCCGTTGTCAAAAACAACGCTCTAGAATATGAAGGATTCATCTTCGTAAAAAATTTTGGTCTTGGCTATTTCCATTTGGGAACTATGGTGGATCGCATCCCCGAGCTGATCAACTCTATGGAATACGATATCCATATTAGTCTCAAGTTCCATTTCTTCACTTTCAATTTTGGGCTCTTTCGCTTGCCCTACAACATTTTTTCTCTTCTTCCTCACGAGAATCTTGTGAGAACTATTCAATTTTACCATGAGGAGGATTATTATCTCCTCCTCTGTTTGAATAATTATGGGTTTCTTTCTTACTGGGGTGGGCCATTGGAGAAATGATTCTGGATTGCGTACTCTTGGGAGTGGTAGTCGGGGATTGAACACTCTTCTCATTGGGGAATTTTCCCTGTTGTTTGTACAATTCAGTGGTTCTTTGTAATGTCTCTAGGTCACCGACGTTAGGAGCAGGAGTGTTGTCATCATTGTCTATGTCTTCCTTCAGGTGTGTCTGGATAAAAGAATTGATGAATCCAACTACTAGTAAATGTTCTAAAAAAATCTCATTAGGGCCAAACCCTCTTAGCCTTTCAACATATCTTAAGTTCAAGTTGTTGAAATGGCTTGTGAATTCGTTAATCTTGTTGACGTTCCTGAACACGAAGTGGCCAACTTTCCAAGGCGGAGGAATGAACTAATTTTTTATTTTCTCATGGAAGAAATGCAACCAAAATTTGTATTACCTTGTTATTTATGTAACAAACATTATGTTTGTAATGTGATATGGAAGGAAAGAAGGATTTTCCTTGGTGCCAAAAATCATTATCACATTGTAATTCTCCATTTGTTCAACTGTCCCCTTCCTGTCCAAAAACTTGGCTTCATGGTCAGACATGCGGGGAGCATCCTTTCCTAACAATAAATCTTTGAAAACTAAGACAAAGAAATTAAAAACCTCATAAAAACAATGGGAGGCCTCGTGCCTCCACAAGGCCTGGTACCGAAAGGTTACTGGGTCGAATTCACAGTTGGACATAGACAGTTTTGGAAACTAACAACAATGCGCTATTACAAAAACCAAGTAGGATGACATATAAAATTTATTCTCCTTTTTGAATCGTAACAATTGGGAACATATTTCAATGGAAATTAGCTTCCCCCAATCGAAAATGGCTTGTTCCTTCACTGTGAAATACAAAATATAAAGAATCATGCGGGAAATACTTGTTGTGGATTCCTGTCTCATTATTCTTGTAAACAGCCAGGCAATTTCCCAGAATGTATTTCTAAATGAACTAACATGCAACCTTGTGATATCTTCAATAAATGTTGTTGGGTCTTCTAGGAACTCGGGCAAGAGGTCCAACCCGTTCTCATGGTTTTTTAGGAACTACTTGCAATCTTCTCCTCTTAAGGTCAATGTTGGCTCCGACAATCTTAACATCTTGCATAACACCTAAGGTGACAAAGAAACAGGAGAGTGTTCCTGCAGTGGAATAATTCTTTGGCCTAAAATATATCTCTCGGCGCACCAAGAGACCACCCCATTATAGTAAAAAACTTCAGGGACATAGCCTCCACGAGCAATTCCAGAGGTCCAAATTACTTCACTTTGGGCGGAAGGGGATGAGTAGTAAGAGTATGCCCTAGACCACTGGAAGTTCTATTCCTCACGCCGGAAGGTGTTCACTGTATCTCCACATAACTGTTGTCGAGTTGGTGCCATAAGTTTACGATAATGTTCGTTTTCTCCAGACGATGTTTGAAATGAAGAGTTGGAGGGGATAATATAACCCTCCGCAAATCTTGGTCCAATGCGTGTGAATGGCATATCTCCTCGAGACTTTCGCTCATTAATGACAATCTCTACGGTTGTTGCATGATGAGTTGTTAGCATTAATGCCTAGTAATTGCATACTTAGAAGTGCGAAGGTGGCGGGTACGACAAAGAGCAATCAAGGATTGGAGATTCCGTGAACCCGCCAACCCGACGAAATGTAAAAGACATTATGTGATGTTTGAAATGAACACTCGGAAGGGATAATATAACCCTCCGCAAATCTTGGTTTAATGCGTATTAATGAGAGATCTCCTCGATCCTTTTTCTCATTAATGACAATCTTTACAATTCCTGCATGATGAGTTGTTAGCATTAAAGCTTACTAATTGCATATTTAGAAACAAGTGCGAAGGTGACCGGGATGGGGAAGAGAAATTAAGGAATGCCTAAGTATGGAAAGAGGTCAGGCATGCTTCAAAATAGGGTTACAAGGGATACTCAGGAGAGGTGAGGGCTCGATGACCAAATTGTATGTCTCGAAAGTTTTGAGTGAAAAACGCGTACAACAGAAGAGGGCATGATGGGGCAATCCAACAGTCAGTTTGTATATCGCGAAACTTTGGGTGTTGTTTGCAGGCCGGGGAAAAATGGAAGCACAATCTTGATCTCGCCTATTTGGGAACCCGCAATTGAAAAATGGCTAAGTATGGAATAGGTAAATGGTCGGTCAGACTCATTTTCGCTAATATATTGAAATTTGTAATAGATATCCCATTCGCTGGCAAGATCTTTCCTTCATGTTTCTGGACAAGTTGTGTAGGGATAGTAAGTGTGACTGTCTCCTTGAGCCTTTTTCTCATTAATGAAATTTTTTAGGGTTGTTGCATGATGAGATGTTAGCATTAAACCTCAGTTATTGCATACTTGGAAAGAAGTGCGAAGGTGGCGGGAACAGGAAACAATGATTAGGAATTGAAGATTTTGTGAACCCGCCAACTTGATGATCCGCGAAAGAGATTCCAAGAAATGCCCAAGTATGGAAAGCGGTTGAATAGGCTTCAAAATAGTGTGACAATGGTTCCCCGGGAGACGTGAGGCCTCAACGGTAAAATTGTATGTGTCATAACTTTTGAGTGAAAAATGTGTAACATGAAATAGGGGATGATGTGGGAGTCCGATAGTCAATTTGTATATCGTGGAATTTCAGGTCATGTTTGTAGGTCACAGAACAATGGAAGTGCAATATAGAGCCCACCTTCCTGGGAATCCGCGATCAAAAAAGTGGCTAGGTATGGAATGGGGAAGAGGTCGGTCGAAGTTGTGATATAAAAGCATGAGTGAAAATGTGAACACGTGAGTCCACCAACCCACACAGTTAGACATTTTTGGAAAAATGACTAAGTAACCAGAAAGAGAATGTAGAGGGGAAAAAGAAAGGGGAATTTGGTTAAGTATAGAAGAGGGAAAAGAAGGGGATAAAAGAGAGTGGGAAAATAGAAAATCGGAGGGAAATTTTCATAAGAAGGAATTGGTCTCAAACGAGACTCATTGTTGCAAAATCATCATTTCCTAGTCCAATATTTTATCCACTTACTCGTTTTCTATTGTGCTTGTATCATTAAAAAGGGTGTGAGCAAATGGTTTTGAAGATTTTTTTTTATTGCAACTTGTGGGAGTAATTGTATTCTCGATACATTGTTTAAGGCCTTGAAATATTATTTAGTGTATTAAACTTCCTGCATGATGAGTTGTTAGCATTAAATCTTAATAATTGCATATCTAGAAATAAACTTATTGTATTGTCAACTTGACCGTAAGTATAACAATGAAGAACTTGAATTTTAATATTGTGGTTGATTTCATAGCCCCATTTGAGCTTAGCTAGCATATATCATTTTTTTTTCAAATTATTTGCGAAGAAGAAATTTGCCAATTTCATTAATAAAGCAAAAGTGCTCAAATAGAGGCCAGGGGATGGACAACCAACAAAATGTTTCCTTTTGGAGTAAAGGAATCAAGGAAGAGAGAGGGAAATACGAGATCGTTCGCTCAACAAGGTTGAGATGAGAATGAAACTTCTTGGGCGAGGACCCAACTCCTGCATCGTGAATTAGTGTTTATATGTTCTATCTGCATTACAAATGGAATTAAATGTTGGTTTGAAACTGTGTGAAATTCATTTATGTTTCTATAGAAGCCTCATGTGATCGACACAATGCATTGGCATATAATTGTTCAATTCTCCATATTTTATCAAATTACTTGAGTCAATACAATATTTAAAAATTACGAGACTATAGAACCATGNTGACAATCTCTACGGTTGTTGCATGATGAGTTGTTAGCATTAATGCCTAGTAATTGCATACTTAGAAGTGCGAAGGTGGCGGGTACGACAAAGAGCAATCAAGGATTGGAGATTCTGTGAACCCGCCAACCCGACGAAATGTAAAAGACATTATGTGATGTTTGAAATGAACACTCGGAAGGGATAATATAACCCTCCACAAATCTTGGTTTAATGCGTATTAATGAGAGATTTCCTCGATCCTTTTTCTCATTAATGACAATCTTTACGATTCCTGCATGATGAGTTGTTAGCATTAAAGCTTACTAATTGCATATTTAGAAACAAGTGCGAAGGTGACGGGGATGGGGAAGAGAAATTAAGGAATGCCTAAGTATGGAAAGAGGTCAGTCGTGCTTCAAAATAGGGTTACAAGGGATACTCAGGAGAGGTGAGGGCCCGATGACCAAATTGTATGTCTCGAAAGTTTTGAGTGAAAAATGCGTACAACAGAAGAGGGCATGATGGGGCAATCCAACAGTCAGTTTGTATATCGCGAAACTTTGGGTGTTGTTTGCAGGCCGGGGAAAAATGGAAGCAAAATCTTGAGCTCGCCTATTTGGGAACCCGCAATTGAAAAATGGCTAAGTATGGAATAGGTAAATGGTCGTTCAGACTCATTTTCGCTAATATATTGAAATTTGTAATAGATATCCCATTCGCTGGCAAGATCTTTTCTTCATGTTTCTGGACAAGTTGTGTAGGGATAGTAAGTGTGACTGTCTCCTTGAGCCTTTTTCTCATTAATGAAAATTTTTAGGGTTGTTGCATGATGAGATGTTAGCATTAAACCTCAGTTATTGCATACTTGGAAAGAAGTGCGAAGGTGGCGGGAACATGAAACAATGATTAGGAATTGAAGATTTTGTGAACCCGCCAACTCGACGATCCGCGAAAGAGATTCCAAGAAATGCCCAAGTATGGAAAGCGGTTGAATAGGCTTCAAAATAGTGTGACAATGGTTCCCCGGGAGACGTGAGGCCTCAACGGTAAAATTGTATGTGTCATAACTTTTGAGTGAAAAATGTGTAACATGAAATAGGGGATGATGTGGGAGTCCGATAGTCAATTTGTATATCGTGGAATTTCAGGTCATGTTTGTAGGTCACAGAACAATGGAAGTGCAATATAGAGCCCACCTTCCTGGGAATCCGCGATCAAAAAAGTGGCTAGGTATGGAATGGGGAAGAGGTCGGTCGAAGTTGTGATATAAAAGCATGAGTGAAAATGTGAACACGTGAGTCCACCAACCCACACAGTTAGACATTTTTGGAAAAATGACTAAGTAACCAGAAAGAGAATGTAGAGGGGAAAAAGAAAGGGGAATTTGGTTAAGTATAGAAGAGGGAAAAGAAGGGGATAAAAGAGAGTGGGAAAATAGAAAATCGGAGGGAAATTTTCATAAGAAGGAATTGGTCTCAAACGAGACTCATTGTTGCAAAATCATCATTTCCTAGTCCAATATTTTATCCACTTACTCGTTTTCTATTGTGCTTGTATCATTAAAAAGGGTGTGAGCAAATGGTTTTGAAGATTTTTTTTTATTGCAACTTGTGGGAGTAATTGTATTCTCGATACATTGTTTAAGGCCTTGAAATATTATTTAGTGTATTAAACTTCCTGCATGATGAGTTGTTAGCATTAAATCTTAATAATTGCATATCTAGAAATAAACTTATTGTATTGTCAACTTGACCGTAAGTATAACAATGAAGAACTTGAATTTTAATATTGTGGTTGATTTCATAGCCCCATTTGAGCTTAGCTAGCATATATCATTTTTTTTTCAAATTATTTGCGAAGAAGAAATTTGCCAATTTCATTAATAAAGCAAAAGTGCTCAAATAGAGGCCAGGGGATGGACAACCAACAAAATGTTTCCTTTTGGAGTAAAGGAATCAAGGAAGAGAGAGGGAAATACGAGATCGTTCGCTCAACAAGGTTGAGATGAGAATGAAACTTCTTGGGCGAGGACCCAACTCCTGCATCGTGAATTAGTGTTTATATGTTCTATCTGCATTACAAATGGAATTAAATGTTGGTTTGAAACTGTGTGAAATTCATTTATGTTTCTATAGAAGCCTCATGTGATCGACACAATGCATTGGCATATAATTGTTCAATTCTCCATATTTTATCAAATTACTTGAGTCAATACAATATTTAAAAATTACGAGACTATAGAACCATGCAAATGAGAAGAGGTGTTAAATCYAGCAAAGAAACACCAACCAAGATTCCAAGGCAATTGTTTAATAGTAAATCTATAAAAAAATAGTGGGTAATATATATTTATCCATAGACATTGGAATGAGTTCTTTGCACCGAAGMATTGAACATATTTTTCATAAATACAGGTAGAGGAGTTACAAAAAAAAAAAAACATGCATACAATTATGTGTTGTTCATCTAGTGCGACAACATGCAAGAGCCATCGACAAGCTCTTGAACATGCATACAAAATTGATTATCATGATTTTTTAGGAACTCCTTGCAGTCCACTCCTCTGAAGGTCAACCTTGGCTATGGAAATATCAACATCTTGCGGAAGACCTGAGGTGAAAATTAAACAGGAGAGTGGTTCTGCAGGGGAATAATTATTTGGCTTGAAACAAGTCAACGACACTCCTGCTCCTAATGTTGGTGAACTAGAGACATTGCAAAGCACCATTGAATTGTACAAACAACAGGGAAAAGGCCACGTTGAGAAGAGTGTCCAATCCCCAACTATCATTGCCAAGAGTATGACATATCATGGAATCTCTCCAACGGTGCACCCCAGTAAGAAAGCAACCCATAATTCTTCAAACGCAGGAGGATATAAGAACCCTCCTCACGGTAAAATTTATAGTTCTCACAAGCTTCCCATGAGGAAGAAGAGAAAAAATGTTGTAGGGAAAGCAGAAGAGCCCAAAATTAAAAGTGAGGACACACCAAGAGACCACCTCCTTACAGTCAAAGACTTTAGGGACACAAATTGCACGAGCAATTCCATAGGTCCAAATTACTTCGTTATGGGCGGAAGGGGACCAAGAGACCACCTCCTTACAAGCAAAGACTTCAGGGACACAGGCTGCATGAGCAATTCCAGAGGTCCAAATTACTTTATTATAGGCAGAACGGGATGAGTAGTAGGAATATGCCTTGCACCACTGAGACTTATGGTCCTCACCCCCTAAGATGTTAATTGTATATCCAGAGAACAAGAGAGTGGTCCCGCAATTGAATAATTGTTTGGCTTGAAATATCTCTCGGCGCACCAAAAGACCATTTCCTTACAGTCAAAGACTTCAAGGACACAACCTGCACCAGGGAAAAATACAAACCCAATCCAAAACCCTAAAAATGAAAGGAAAGGATACATCTATGAGGGAAAGGACTTCCATCCAAATCGAGAGACTCAAACTCTCGAGCTGCAAATCGACTATTTTGTTCAACGTCAATTTCTTTTCTGAAACCCCTTCCTTTGGTCTTGTTATGGCCACCATCGTCGAGCCGGGAAGTGCCCCCCGTTATGGTGGATTTCAATATGGGCGTAAGAGTGGGAACAACATATGCATTTTCATCATCCATCATTGTATCATTGTCCATCAGGTCATCTTCTTCTGGCTCGAAATCGACTGCATCAATCTCTGCGTCGTTCATCAATGCAAGGGGGGGTTGCCTTGGAATTATTTGTCTTGAAATATATCTCTCAGTGCACCGAGGGACCATCTCCTTATTTTCTTCTGGGCGGAAGGAGATGAGTAGTAAGAATATTCCATGGACCACTGGAAGTTCTGGTCATCATGCTTGAAGGTGTTTACTGTATCTGGACAGAACTGTTGTCGAACTGCTGCCATAAGTTAACAAGAACGTATGTTTTCTCCAGATGATGTTTGAAATGAACATTCAGAAGGGATAATATAACCCTCCACAAATATTGGTTTAATGAGTATCAATGGGAGATCTCCTCTAGCCTCTCGTCAATTAATGATAATTTCTACAGTTCCTTCATAATGAGTTGTTACCATTAAAGCTTACTAATTGCATACTTAGAAAAAAGTGTGAAGGTGGAGGTGATGATGAAGAGCGATTAAGGATTGGATATTTCATGAAGCCTCCAATGGGACGACGCGCGAAGAGATTCCATGATTCTTGAAATGAACACTCGGAAGGGATAATACAACCCTCCGCAAATCTTGGTTTAATTTGTATTAATGACATATCGCCTTCAACCTTTCAGACATTAATGACAATCTTAACGGTTCCTGCATGATGATCTATTAGCATTAAATATTAATAATTGCATATATAGAAAGAAGTGCAAAGGTGGAGGGGATGGCAAAGAGCGATTAAGCATTGGACATTTCATGAACCCACCAACCTGTGAAAGAGATTCCAAGAAATGGCCAAGTATGGAAGGCGATCGATCGGGCTTCAAAACAGGGTCACAAGTTATACTCAGGAGACGTGAGGGGCCGATGGTCAAATTGTATGTCTCTAAAAATTTTACTGTAAAATGTGTAACACGAAATAGGGCATGATGACAGACTTCGGCGGTCAATTTGTATATCGCAGAACTCTGGGTGTTGTTTGTAGGTCGTGGAACAATGGAAGCGCAATGTTGAGCAAGCCTGCCTGGGAACCGGCGATGGAAATAGTGGCCAAGTATGGAATGTGGAAGTGGTCGGTCAGACTCATAATATAAAATCATGAGACATATTCAGAAAACGACTAAGTAACCAGAAAGGGAAAGTAAAGGAGAAAAAGAAAGGGGAATTTGGTTGTCAATTTGTATATCGAGGAAGTTCGAGTGTTGTTTGCAGGGGGCAGAACAATGGAAGCGTAATGTTGAGCCCACCTAGCGGGGAGGCCATGATCGAATTTTTTTTAGGTATGGAATGGTCAAACGGTTGATTGGACTCGTGATATAAAAGCATCAGTGGAAATTTTAACACGTGAATCCGCCAACCCGCGCACTTAGACATTTTTTGAAAAACGACTAAGTAACCAGAAAGGGAAAGTAGAGGGAAAAAATAAAGGGGAGGGAAATTTTCAAAAGAAGGAATTGGTCTTAACAAAGCTCCATTCATGGTCTTAACAATAACTATGAAGTGCATTAGACAGGTGAACCGGTTCTTCAATCAAGGAATAAATAAAGTGAGTCATGGTTATACTTTCTAGGATGTGTTTGCATATGAGAATCATCGAAAATCTACAAAAAAATCAATTTTGGGATGTTCAATTAAATTATTGTATTGTCAACTTCACAGTAAGTATAACAATGACGAATTTTAATTTTATTTTTGTGTGGTTGATATCATAGTTCCATTGGACTTCACATAGCATATATCCTTTTATTTCAAAATATTTYTGAAGATGAATTTTGGTAATTTCATCGATCAAGTAAAAGTGATAAAATGAACTACATATCACATTTGATTCACAGAGATTACATTAAAAGGRAAAGAAGGTCTTGTGTATTCTTTAAGATCATAGAAAAACCACTAATATCCTGAATGTATCATCCAGCCATAATAAAAAAACTGGKCCCATGAGAACCTTGAACTACAACACGAAAGCACATGAACAAAAGTATACCAAACACAAGACATGACAAATTCAACGRAGATTGGGCATTGTATCCCATCTATAACCAAATCCCCAAATGGGCACCAATTAATTTTCTGATTACTATACTACCATGAACCAAGATCACTATGAAAATTTTCTTCTGATAGTATCATGAACCAAGATCACGTTGACCTGACAATGTTCTAACATTACTAGTTCTGGAAAAGAGAGTCAACATTTAACTTAATGGTGTACAAACAATGCCAAATTTGCAATATTATTGAAAAATCTTGATGGTTCCGTTCAGAGGAGCAAGCCATTTTGACAACTCAAAGGATGGACCTAATTTACTCATAGTTGGATACTTTGTATGAGGTCGTTCCTCATGCTTCTCATTCCTGGACTGAACAATATTATGTGCTTCCAATTCAATTTGCCATGGCACTGCAAAACTCTATTTATATCCTCATTGGGTAGCATGGACAGATACAAATGAGATTGTTTCATTTCCTATCAATGCTTGATATGAATATTTTTTGTTGGTTCAGCCAATATGCAATATGGAATTGTCCTCATTTAATGTAAATTTCTATGGACGCGAAAGTCACGTAACATGTAGACATTGTTTTCCTTTTTATGTAGGTATACTCATATCGCAATTCTGCTAACCCAGGAAGCACATCTTGTAACAGAGGTTTTCTAATTGTACAATGTACAATTGTGTTTCTAAGGGTTCGTATGGAAGCGTTGCAGAAATGTCTATATATGTAAGGGCATTTTTTACTGCATCGTAGGCAATCAATTGTGCCATCATTTATCAAAGCAGAGGCAGAAGCAGGAGATTTGCATTTGGAACATACAGGCTCGAAGGGGGTCGAGTACACATTCGCTGCAAACAAAACACCCTCAACCTGCGCACATGAGCATAACAGTTAATAAATTGAACAATATAATATACAACTGTACAAAAAAAAAGTTGCAGAAAATTGTTCAAGGAAATTTTTATGAGAAAAGTGTGGATGGAATTGTAGATGTATACGCACAACAGTTGTCGAGCTAGTTAGTTTCTTGAGATCCTGTACTATATATGTTTGCAATTCTGTTACAAATGTTTCTTGGTTTGTGCGAAAGATCCTTTCTTTAACATCTCTTTTATTTGTTATATTATTTAAGAGAATAAGTGGAAATTTCCATTTATGCAATTGTTGTTCCATTGAGGAAAACAAATTTGAATATGTGTCAAGCAATTGCAGTTGCAACATGGAATAGTGTAATAGTTGTGTAACATAACTGAGATATATGAACATGTGAAAGTAAAGGACAAAACTAGATATGGAGAACGATATCATTGCCTTATCGTTGTCTGACTCTCCATATTTTATATGGAGAATGTGTTTCGAGCCAACTTTTATCGTGAGTGTGACAGCTGCACCAATGGTTTCGATCGGGTAATTGTCGTCGCTCTGTGCAAGTCGGTTGATTGTTGTGTCTGGTACAAAACGATATTCTGAACAAATTGTGGGAATTTTTTCCACAATACTTTTTTCGTTGAGCGATATAATCCGATCACAATCACCACGGTCATATATTGTTTTCGACAATATATTAAAATTTGTAATGGATATCACATTACCTGGAAAGATCTTTTCTGCATGTTTCTGGACAAGTTGTGTAGGGATAGTCAGTGTGACTGTCATCATGGCTTCATTGTTTTTCATGTCAGCATGCACAATGCATCTACTTTTGTTTTCCTTGTCTAAGTAGGTTCTATACACAACCATTATGTCCCCGAATAACACTTGTCTAGTTCGGCGGTTGTTCAAGCCTTCTATCGATAGTATACTAGGTGTTAAAAGTTTAGACCTGGTGACATTTTTTGAACAGAAATAGTAATGTGAATGGAAGTCTGCATCATTTTTTTTGTTTTCTTTTTTTTTTGGCATAAATGTACAAGTAGACAGACAACTTGGATGAAGTACGCAGGTCAGAGTTTTGTAACCATACCTCTTAGTCTGCGGAGCTTGCACTATGTTGGGCGTTTCACTTGCGCTCGTTGATACTTCTTGTGAACTGCAAAGCATGTGTTGCAGATGAAATCAACATATTTATCATGGCATAGATGAATAAATAGCTCGAGATATTTGTTTGGTAAACGTAGAAAGAGCACAATGTATGAATCTTTACTTTTGGCCTTATCAGTTTGTTGATGTTTGCGATGATTGACTACTCATGCCCATGTCACTTGTCCAAATATTCTTGATGCAAGCATGTGTACATGAACATAAGAACGACTAAATAAGCATATGCATTCTATATTGTTCAAAATTGTTCTGGATGTCACGTACAAGATCGAAGGAGATGGAATATGAAATAGGGTGTCAAGGGATACTGAGGAAACATGGGGACCCGATGGTCAAATTGTATGCCTCAAAAATTTTGAGTGCAAAAATGTGTAACAAGGAACAGGGCATGAAGGGAAGTTGTTTGTAGGTCATGGAAGAATAGAAGCGCAATATTGATCCCACCAGCCCGGGAGTCCGACTATCAATTTTTATATCACAGAACTCTGGGTGTTGTTTGGAGGACACAGAACAATACAAGCGCAATTTTGAGCCCGCCAACCCAGGAAGCCGCGATCGAAAAAGTGGCTAAGTATGGAATGAGGAAGTTGTCCGCCAGACTCGTGATATAGAAGCATGAGTATAAATTTGAACCCGTGAGTCCGCCAACCCACACACCTAGACATTTTTGGAAAAATGACTAAGTAAAGCAACCAGAAAGGGAAAGTAGAAGGGAAAAAGAAAGGGGAATTCAATTAAGTATAGAAGAGGGAAAAAAAAAGGGATAATAGATAGTGGGAAAATAGAAAAGGGGAGTGAAATTTCCATAAGCGGGAAGTCTCAACAAAGGCCCATTATTTCCAAATCATCGTTTTCTAGTCCAATATTTTATCCACCTACTCGTTTTGTGTGTTTGATTAACTATCACAATTGGTATACCTTTTTGAAGATTGTACTTCAACTCCCTCTGTTGTGGCATATAAGATTCCATCCTCTTGTCCAACTAATATGTTTCTTTAAATGTAGAAATGCATAAAATACAATGGACATAAAGGTAAGTTTGTATGTATAAAGACATGTAAACAAATTAATACAGTTCTATTTATTTCAATCTAGTAGAACAAAAAATACAATTGACATGAAGATAAGTTATTATGTAGGAAGATATGTAGTATCTGTTAGCCCTCATAAATTTCTTTGGTTTGTATCAAATAAAACCCCAAGATAATTGTTTCAACCAACTTTAGATTGTATTATGACCTATACAATCAGAGAGGGCTCTCTTGGATGTCTAATGACTGGAAATAACTCAAAGGATTCATCAATAAATTCACATAGGTCAGATTCTACAATAGGACATGTTTGTTTTTTCTTTAAAGGGGTTGGTAGGACAAACAAGGGAGAGGTACCATTAGGCAATGGAGTCAAGGCCTGAAATTCAATGTTTTTTACAGTCAACAGCTAGTTGATTTCTTTCTACGGATTTGAGGAAAAATAGGTGCTATGCTCAGAAAATAAATGATATGAGATGAGAGATGGAAAGGAGAATAAATCCCACTACACTATAGGCATCAATCAGTGTATGAATATCCAGTGCATCTTTAGAATAAAGGACACGCAGATTAATTACTAAACATAGCATCAAATGAAGATGAATTTTGTAAAAGTAACCATTAACACATAACAAGAATCATCAGTGTGAAAGGAGCATAAAACATAGACAAATTCCTACCACTTACTCTTAGAAAATTCTAGCATAAAAACATAATCATGGAAATGATATACAATAAACACATATTGAACATAAACATCGTGATGAATCTCAAATTTTATAAAGAGGCAATTTATGCATTAACTTCAAAGAAATAAACAAGTCTTGATCCCCCAAGGTTCCAACCTCTCTCTACTCTCGTACCATGAAATATATAGAACTATATGTCCTTTACAACTCACCATTTGGAACTCCAACCCCTTTCCCAAAATAGAAACAATTACAAACAACAAATGACATGTTTGAACTGATTTCTTGCTTTTCAAGAGGCGAAATTATGAAAAATAGGCTTCAAAACACCACTTGTAATTATGAAACTGTAAAATCTATGTAAAATTAGAGAACGGTTTTTTTAGGTAAGATAGTTATAAAGAAAAAACTCTCTCTATTTCTTGAAATGCATCTCCAGCTAACCGGAATATGTGTCGCAAAAACATGTCTCAAACAGGAAATCATAAAAACTGAAAAATAGGGCTCAAAGATTCCTTCGAATCTCCTGATCTGTGACACCTTTTGAAAATATGAGAGAGGTTTTTATTATTTTTCTTATCCTAGATAAAAACCTCTCGGGGATTTTCAAAATTCCTCTCCAGTTGGTCAAAATGTGAACTTGAAGTTGACCATTAAATCAGTCATTTACGTAGCGTGCCTTATAGCTTGTGCGCAAGAAAATCCTCTGCACGACAACATCTTCTGCGTGATAGCATCCTCTGTGCGAAAACATTCTTAGCATCCTCTGTGGGCGACAACATCCTCTACGTGACAACATCCTCCACGTGCGATAACATCCCCTGCGCGACATCATCCTCCACGTGCGACAACATCCTTTGTGCGACATCATCCTCCATGCGTGACAACATCCTTTGTGGGACAACATCCTTTGTGCAAAAACATCCTCAGTAGCCTCTGCGTGACAACATCCTCTGTGCGACCACATCCTCTGTGCGACCACATCCTATGTGCGATAACATCATCCTCGCGTGACAACATTCTCTGCACAACATCATCCTTTGCGCGACAACATCCTACACGTGCGACAACATCCTCGGCGTGACATCATCCTCTACGCGACAACATCCTCCACGTGCGACAACATCCTCTGTGTGACAACATCCTTTGCGCGACTTAGCAAATTTTGCAACGCGCAACAAATTTTGTAGCGCACAATTGCAAATGTAAATGGAAATAATAAATGATAAAGATTCCTTTTGAAACTGACCCTTGGAGATGTTAGATGATGCCAAGCATACAAAAAATATTGGTGTTAATAGACATGACTTTGCAAACTGTTGACAAACCTCTAACCTTAGCTATGAAAATCATGGTGCTAACCGTTGGATCCAATGGGGATGTTATCCTCTCTGTGAGGTAGAAAATAATAATAGACCAGGTGCCTTATCCATTGGGATGTTCCCAAGCCATATACTGTGATCTGCAACCTATAATTTGTTTCACCACCAACTTATTCTACAACTGAACCAAACCCAAACTGGAAATACAAATTGAAAAATGTTGAAAGAAATGCTCACCATGCTAAGCTTATTTTCACTTACCTACCCTAACTACTGAAAAAATTTCCAATCAAGTCAAATCAAAATGCCAATGCAACCATGCAAGCACTTTATCCACTATTTAATTTCTTTGCACATGCTTGCTCCAAATCTTGTTTACTGATAAGTCATTCAAAAATTTATCCATAAATTCAAATCTCAGAAAATTTAAAACATTGGGATTGTTTTTCACCTCCAACAAAACTGCAAATGGATCCTAAAAAACATACATAAAACAACAATCATGTTTCACCCCTTCCACTGCATCCTTGTTTTCATGTAATTCAACCTGTTGATTACCACAAGAGGATGAAAAATATGTTGATACTGTTGGAAATAACCATCTTCTGAATCATAAGACAATGTTGGTTGAAATGAAACCCCTGGTGGCAAGCAATCCATATCTAACAATGGCGTTGATTGACCATCATATTTATTTCCAAGATGGTACTTGATCACAGGCTGCAAATCTAAATTGAAATAACCTTCCACGTAATTAGCAACAGGGTCATTAAAAGTATGAGAAGTTTGTTGGTCCTCTTCACTGATAACAATTTTCTCATGTAAAACAATGTCACTATGAATGCAGTCAGACTTCACTGCTTCTTGTGTTATCTCATGATTTACTTTCAACAATTCAAAGGAAGAAAAACATAATGGAAGATAACTTTCATTTTCAATTCCACTTCTTTCTTCATATTCAACATCATGCCTGGAGGATTTCTGATTTGAAACATTATAAAAATTTTGTTTCAGTAATTTGAAAGAAGCAAAACACAATGGCAAAGTTCTTTCACCTGATTCAAAACTTTCTTCATTTTCTTCACTGCTATCACATGCACATTTGTTGATTTCTTTGGATTGCTGAAAACAATCATTTTCAGATTCAGAAAATGCAACTGCTTGTTCTAAAGAGTCAACCTCATAGTCAACATTGTACTCATCATACCTAAGTTCACCAAAAATCTCTGTAATGTCATCAAAGAGGAAATTTGAGGCAACGACTTGTTCTTCTGCAAGCTGATCTGCAAATTCACATTCATGGTTGTCTACAAATGCACACATAAAACAGTCAGTTTCTTGGTCATGATGACATGGATCCAAATTTAAAATTAGTATCAAATAATTCAGGAGATTATCTTATTCTTCAAGATGATCATCATTCTTTGAAAACAAATCCTCATGACATCCTTCAAGAAAACTTATGACATGATCAGCCTCCTGCATATTATGCACAGTCTCTGGTTTCTCGTCTTTCAATTTCTCATCCAAAATCTGATTTTCCATCTCCTTACATGCTTGAATATTGTCTGCAACTTCTTGAGCATTGTTGAACATTTGCTGCAAAGACATAGACTTCCTCTCCATCAGAAGAAAATATAATTATGATTGAAAGGTTGTTACATAATGGAGCATGGAAGCAACTTCATGAGGTTGGACTTCTTTAGGTAGTTTATAAATAAAGACTAGGAAACCTCCTACTGAAATTTGAGATGGTTTCATCTTTCATTCTTCTCATGGAATAAAACTCTGAAAGGAGTAGATCCAATGACTTTCTCTCACCCCAAAATCTATGGAAAGCTTCCTTCAATTCATCCCATGAGATAATGGACTGAGGTTGCAAATGTATGAACCATGCTTTGGCATCTCCTTGTAAGGACTGAGAAAAGTCCCTCATAGACACATCATATTGTTTAATATCAAAAAGGTCTATAAAATTCTCAAAGACCTGAATATGTTTTTCAGTTGAATGTCCATCAAGCTCTCCATCGAACCTAGGAAGGTACTTATAATGTTTCAGAGGAAAGTCATGAAGGATGGAAGGCAATTTAAGAGNTCTGTGCGAAAACATCCTTAGCATCCTCTGTGGGCGACAACATCCTCTACGTGACAACATCCTCCACGTGCGATAACATCCCCTGCACGACATCATCCTCCACGTGCGACAACATCCTTTGTGCGACATCATCCTCCATGCGTGACAACATCCTTTGTGCGACAACATCCTTTGTGCAAAAACATCCTCAGTAGCCTCTGCGTGACAACATCCTCTGTGCGACCACATCCTCTGTGCGACCACATCCTATGTGCGATAACATCATCCCCGCGTGACAACATTCTCTGCACGACATCATCCTCTGCGCAACAACATCTTACACGTGCGACAACATCCCCAGCGTGACATCATCCTCTACGCGACAACATCCTCCACGTGCGACAACATCCTCTGTGTGACAACATCCTTTGCGCGACTTAGCAAATTTTGCAACACGCAACAAATTTTGTAGCGCACAATTGCAAATGTAAATGGAAATAATAAATGATAAAGATTCCTTTTGAAACTGACCCTTGGAGATGTTAGATGATGCCAAGCATACAAAAAATATTGGTGTTAATAGACATGACTTTGCAAACTGTTGACAAACCTCTAACCTTAGCTATGAAAATCATGGTGCTAACCGTTGGATCCAATGGGGATGTTATCCTCTCTGTGAGGTAGAAAATAATAATAGACCAGGTGCCTTATCCATTGGGATGTTCCCAAGCCATATACTGTGATCTGCAACCTATAATTTGTTTCACCACCAACTTATTCTACAACTGAACCAAACCCAAACTGGAAATACAAATTGAAAAATGTTGAAAGAAATGCTCACCATGCTAAGCTTATTTTCACTTACCTACCCTAACTACTGAAAAAATTTCCAATCAAGTCAAATCAAAATGCCAATGCAACCATGCAAGCACTTTATCCACTATTTAATTTCTTTGCACATGCTTGCTCCAAATCTTGTTTACTGATAAGTCATTCAAAAATTTATCCATAAATTCAAATCTCAGAAAATTTAAAACATTGGGATTGTTTTTCACCTCCAACAAAACTGCAAATGGATCCTAAAAAACATACATAAAACAACAATCATGTTTCACCCCTTCCACTGCATCCTTGTTTTCATGTAATTCAACCTGTTGATTACCACAAGAGGATGAAAAATATGTTGATACTGTTGGAAATAACCATCTTCTGAATCATAAGACAATGTTGGTTGAAATGAAACCCCTGGTGGCAAGCAATCCATATCTAACAATGGCGTTGATTGACCATCATATTTATTTCCAAGATGGTACTTGATCACAGGCTGCAAATCTAAATTGAAATAACCTTCCACGTAATTAGCAACAGGGTCATTAAAAGTATGAGAAGTTTGTTGGTCCTCTTCACTGATAACAATTTTCTCATGTAAAACAATGTCACTATGAATGCAGTCAGACTTCACTGCTTCTTGTGTTATCTCATGATTTACTTTCAACAATTCAAAGGAAGAAAAACATAATGGAAGATAACTTTCATTTTCAATTCCACTTCTTTCTTCATATTCAACATCATGCCTGGAGGATTTCTGATTTGAAACATTATAAAAATTTTGTTTCAGTAATTTGAAAGAAGCAAAACACAATGGCAAAGTTCTTTCACCTGATTCAAAACTTTCTTCATTTTCTTCACTGCTATCACATGCACATTTGTTGATTTCTTTGGATTGCTGAAAACAATCATTTTCAGATTCAGAAAATGCAACTGCTTGTTCTAAAGAGTCAACCTCATAGTCAACATTGTACTCATCATACCTAAGTTCACCAAAAATCTCTGTAATGTCATCAAAGAGGAAATTTGAGGCAACGACTTGTTCTTCTGCAAGCTGATCTGCAAATTCACATTCATGGTTGTCTACAAATGCACACATAAAACAGTCAGTTTCTTGGTCATGATGACATGGATCCAAATTTAAAATTAGTATCAAATAATTCAGGAGATTATCTTATTCTTCAAGATGATCATCATTCTTTGAAAACAAATCCTCATGACATCCTTCAAGAAAACTTATGACATGATCAGCCTCCTGCATATTATGCACAGTCTCTGGTTTCTCGTCTTTCAATTTCTCATCCAAAATCTGATTTTCCATCTCCTTACATGCTTGAATATTGTCTGCAACTTCTTGAGCATTGTTGAACATTTGCTGCAAAGACATAGACTTCCTCTCCATCAGAAGAAAATATAATTATGATTGAAAGGTTGTTACATAATGGAGCATGGAAGCAACTTCATGAGGTTGGACTTCTTTAGGTAGTTTATAAATAAAGACTAGGAAACCTCCTACTGAAATTTGAGATGGTTTCATCTTTCATTCTTCTCATGGAATAAAACTCTGAAAGGAGTAGATCCAATGACTTTCTCTCACCCCAAAATCTATGGAAAGCTTCCTTCAATTCATCCCATGAGATAATGGACTGAGGTTGCAAATGTATGAACCATGCTTTGGCATCTCCTTGTAAGGACTGAGAAAAGTCCCTCATAGACACATCATATTGTTTAATATCAAAAAGGTCTATAAAATTCTCAAAGACCTGAATATGTTTTTCAGTTGAATGTCCATCAAGCTCTCCATCGAACCTAGGAAGGTACTTATAATGTTTCAGAGGAAAGTCATGAAGGATGGAAGGCAATTTAAGAGGACTGTATCTTTCTTGAATCTTGGAGGGTGTAGGATTAAGAACAAAAGGTACAAGCTTAGCTTTAGTTTCATTAAGCTCACGAGAATGATCATGAAAATCATATGGCTCAGAGGAAGGAGCTTGTTGAATATCGGTTATACAAGAAGGAGGTATACCTACAGTTTGCAATGAAGGATATACAAGGGTAGATCTCTAGGATTCATTTGAATGCAATAAGTGAAGAAATATTCTTTTGAAAAACTCAGGAAAGGACAAGAAGATATTGATAATACATAAAAGTACTTCTTGAACTAAACTTAAGCTCAAGTACCTGATTTTTCCATACTGCTCTTCCACATCTCTGTCAACAGGTCTCATTCTCCAGTGGAGTCTTTGAATCGCATTTGAATATTGATTGGAGTCACCGGGTGAATGGTACATCCACCTTGTGTTTGACCTATGTTCACCATAAGAAGTAAAATCTGATCTATGTCGTTTTATCCCAAGGAAAATTTCACCTTTGTATCCGACAACAGCGCCAAAATGTTATCCCTTAGAAATTTATTTCGGCTATATCAAAGAAAACCCCAAGGTAATAGTTTCAACCAACTTTAGATTGTATTCTGACCTATATAATCAGATAGGGCTCTCTCAAATGTCTAATGACTGGTAATAACTCAAAGGATTCAATAAATGCACAGAGGTCAAATTCTACAACATGACATGTATGTTTTTTCTTTAAAGGGGTTGGTGGGACAAACAAGGGAGAGGTACCATTGGGCAATGGAGTCAAGGCCTAAATTTCAATGTTTTTTACAATCAACAACTGGTTGGTTTCTTTCTGCAGATTCGAGGAAAAATAGGCACTATGCTCAACAAATAAATGATATCAAATGAGAGATGGAAAGGAGAATAAATCCCACTACACTACATGCATCAATCAGTGGATGAATCTCCAGTGCAACTTTAGAATAAAGAACACAAAGATTAATTACTAAACAAAGCATCAAATGAAGATGAATTCTGTAAAAATAACCATTAACACATAACAAGCATCATCAGTGTGAAAGGAGCATCAAACATAGATGAATTCCTAACACTTACTCTCAGACAATGCTAGCAGAAAAACATAATCATGGAAATTATATACAAGAAACACATACTGAACATAAACACAATGATGAATCTCAAATTTCAGAAAGAGGCAATTTTTGCATTAACTTCAAAGAAATAAACAAGTCTTGATCCCCCAAGGGTCCAACCTCTCTCTAATCTTGTACCATGAAATATATAGCACTCTAGGTCCTTTAAATCTCACCATTTCGAAATCCAACCCCTTTCCCAAAATAGAAACCGTTACAAACAACAAATGACATGTTTTAACTGATTTCTTGCTTTACAGGAGGTGAAATTATGAAAAATAGGCTTCAAAACGCCACTTGTGATTATGAAACTGTAACATCTGTGTGGAATTAGAGAACGTTTTTGTAGGTAATCTCTTTATAAAGAAAAAACTCTCTCGGTTTCTTGAAATGCAACTCCAGCTAGCCGGAATACATGTCGCAAAAACATGTCTCAAACAGGAAATCATGAAAAATAAAAAATAGGGCTCAAATATTCCTTCGAAACTCCCAATGCGTGACATATTTTGAAAATATGAGAGAGGTTTTTATTATTTGTCTTTTCCTCGACAAAAACCTCTCGGGGATTTTCAAAATTCCTCTCCAGTTTGTTAGAAAGTGATCTTGAAGTTGACCACTAAACCAATCATTTATGCAGCATGCCCCGTAGCTTGTGCACAGGAAAATCCTTTGTGCAACATCAACCTTTGCGTGAAAGTATCCTCTACACAACAACATCCTCATCATCCTCTACACAACATCATCCTCTGCGTGAAAACATCCTCCATGCGCGACAACATCCCCTATGCGATAGCATCCTCCACGCGCGACAACATCCTATGTGCGACAACATTCTCTATGCGAAAACATCCTCAACATCCTCTATGCGACAACATCCTCAACATCCTCTTTGCGAAAACATCCTCTGCACAACAACATCCTCCACGCGCGACAACATCCTCTGCACAACAACATCCTCTACACGACAACATCCTCCATGTGCGACAACATCCCCTACGCGACATCATCCTCTACGCAACAAAATCCTCCACGTGCGACAGCATCCTCTGCCCGAAAACATCCTATGCACGACAATACCCTATGCACGACAACATCCTATGCGCGACGTAGCAAATTTGCAGTGCGCAATTTCAAATCAAAATGGAAATAATAAATGATAAAGCTTCTTTTTGAAACCGACCCTTGGAGATGTCAGATGATGCCAGGCATAAAAACAATATTGGTGTTAACATGCATGACTTTGCAAACTGTTGACAAACCTCTAACCTTAGCTATGAAAATCATGGTGCTAACAATATCTACATACAATAAATTAGGTGCTAAGCAGTAGAAAAAATATACAGACATTAAATGAAATACAAAACAATGGAATATGAAATAAGAGTAGAAGCATGCACCTTTGTATCTCCTCTTCTACATTAGTGGTTAAGAGTCCTTTGTCTTCTCCAGTTATTCTGTTTGTTTCAATGTAGGAACGAACAAAATACAATGAACATGAATGTAAGCTAGTATGTAAGAAAAAACAAGTAATATGTACATACAGTAAATGAGAATCAAAGGAATAGAATAAAAGATAGAGTTAGAAGCATGAACCTTTGTTTTTCTTGATCCATGGTTGTGGTTATATATAA
>JZKD02S2275682.1:12538-35218 GCA_000966675.3 Picea glauca
CAAAAATGATTATTCAATCACAGAAAACAAACATAGGCTCACCAAACCATGTCCTCGATCAATGAGGGCTTCAAGCTCCCTAGAGCTTCTTGAAACTTCAATGGTGAAAAACTTGCAGAAGAAGTCTTAAAATGGCCTTGAAAAAAACACCAATGGATCCAGCACGTCCAAAAACCCCTGGCTGGGCTTTTACGGCACCTCAATCGGCCAAAAACTGAGAAAGTTAAATCTCCTCCATTTTCCTCCTTCAAGCTTTGCTGGAACCGGTTCTACAAAATGCACCTCTGTGTGCATGAACCAAGAACACGCTCCAAAACACGCATTAAAACCTGGCACCGGGTGCAACCGTGCCAATGGTGCAAACCGTAAAATGGTTAGGGCGCCTCCAACCCCTAACTGCCTAGCACCTGGGCATATGAGGGCATGTGACCGTGCGCATGGCTAAAAGGTGGTTAAAATAGTTGTAACAGGCATAGCCTCTCGTGCGCCCGAATTAGGGTCATATGAATATACAACAAAACCATGGGCTATGCCAAGTCCCACACACCAACAACCGCGCGCAACCATATTTTTTGGTTATACATAAACTATGGTCCAAAACCCGCGCCAATAGTTGGATTACATAACACAGTCATATAATATATTACAAAGAACCGCGCGCATTCCGTTTTGAACCAGGTGTGAACTTCCCGCGTGCTTTTACCAATAGGTATGGTCATATACAATGTCAATAAGACCACGGGTCGGGGCTAAGCCCCGACCTGTTCCCCCCCACCATTCATTACATAGCACAATGTCAAATATATTTAAACATACATTCATAACAAGAAACACATGGCGGTGGAACGGTCGGCCGATGTTTGTGAAGGCTTACAGGGGAGGAGGTCTGGGGATCGAACCCCATGGCCTCCAACAGTTTTTACACAAAACCAATAACCAAATAATGAGTGACACGTGGCACCTCCAGATTGGGCCACGTGTCCTCACACCATTCGCCAGGTACAAGACACGTGTCAACACTAGATTCGTCAACATCAACCAACAAAGGCTTGCTACGTGTCAACTGCCGATTAGCCCACGTCAACTTGCCATGTCATTTTTTTACGGTCTAGTCACCTGCTGCGTCAGCCTGCCACGTCAACCGATGACGTCACCCGTGCCACATGTCACCCTTCCAGTGGTGACACGTGTCACCTTCGGATTGGCCCAACTGTGTGCCAAAAGTCCAAAACTGCATGCCACGTGTCACTCCCTAAAGCCTCCATGTGTCCTGTACGGACCGGCCACGTATGTTGTACAGTCCTGCCACGTGTCCTGTATGGACTTGACACGTGTCATGTACGGACTGTACGGACAGGTACAGTCAGCATCAATTTTTTGTTTGTTTGGCTCGGCGAACAGATCGCGATAACTTCTCCATACGGACTCTGTTTGAGAAAGTAAATATACCGCCAGAATCAAGAAGACGAGACGGACGCAATGGCACTATTTTCGTCGCATTCCGAGCACTTTCAAAATTGAGCAAAATTTTGCCCCCTGGTCCAGATTTTGATCATCCCTGGTGGGGGTCTATGTTATATTATTTTCACAATAGACCTACACACTGTTAGGTTGCATCAGATGTAGTGGGGGGGTGGCATAGCCCCCTGTCCAGGGGTTCGGGTATGGAGCCCTTGAATAAATTTTTTGGTTGGTTTTTTGCATCCATTTTGGGAAGTTTTAGAACACGATTTTCAGCCCATGGTTTTCTAATTCTGACTAAGGAATTAAGGTTGTAATCCAATCTTGGTCAATGGATTAGGGATTTTGGATGCCATAGGATCCTATATATTGTATTGTAATGATGAAGTTAATATAATGAGAGAAATTATTGTGTGTACAAGACATCAGATTGTGAGAGAGTGAAGAGGAGGTTGTAGTGGATGTGTTTTTGGTGTTATGTTAGAAAAAACATGATCGCGGAGAAATAAAATAAAACAAATGCATAAATAAAACACAGAAGATACACAATACAATAGAGACACAGATATGCGTGGTTCACCCAGTGTGGACTACCCACCATAGAAATTTCCAGGTCCTTCCTTTTTTATTATCCAACAAAATGAAGGGATACAACCTACAACACACTCGTTGTAACTTCCTCTTCTTTCTCTCACRGTCTCCTCTCTCAGAATACAATATTCACAATGATACACAACCACAATRCAATTCCATCATAAGAGAGGGTTTCCTTATAGGGAAAAAAACCATAAAAATAACTTCTACCGTCCTATCTRTGACCTTATAATGAAYGATCCAAATTGACTACGAAATTACAATATTTTACAAGGAAAAWTTTCCCAATATTTTGCTTCGAGGGCACTGCCCCCAAATCCCCCACCGGGGGGGGGGATACAAAAAAAWTTGTCACACCCCCTGGAACCCCCTGTTAGGGAATGGSRTCCAAGCACGACTGAAAAAAACCTCTGAATGAGAAAGAYAATCAAGCTCCACAACCAACATGTTATCCCTTCATTTTGTTGGACGAAATAAAGGAAGGAATTGATGTTTCCCCATGGATGTAGCCCATGTTGGGTGAACTGCATATATCAGTGTCTCTCTTGTATTGTGTTCTTCTTTGTTATATTTCCGAATTCATTTTGATTTGTTTTATCTTTTTATTGCTCCACGATCATATTCCTAACAAGCATAAGCAAGCAAGGAATAGTCCCGCCAAAACAGACACCAGAATAAGTCTCCAACAATGGCCATCTTGGCTTCTCAAGTAAATTTGAAAGTAGTTTATAATGTTGACTAAAAGGGAAAATATGTTTCCTAAAAGGAGGCAATAATTTGGCTCATCCTTTTCTCAAACTTTTCAATCTTGGGAAATATGGTCTTGATTAATGTCACATCTTTCATGGTGGCTTCAATAAATCTGTTAATCATAGCTTCATCAATGTTAGGAAGAGAATGGATGCTCTTCCTATTTGATATAATACAATCTTCCAACTCTTTTATGATACCTGAGCTTGTGAAAGGAAATTGTCTTTAGCTCTAGAATAAGGAAGATGGAAATTGTTAACCATGTTCTCTGTGACTTGCCACAATGTGGCACAATCTGCTACTTCATGTTGAATTCCTTTGAGTGTATTTTGGACTAAGTATTTTCAGTAGTTAAGATTGAATTTAATCTCCTATGGGGTTACTTTAGTGAAAACAAGAATTTCTATAGGGATCTCATCTAGGGAATACTTCCAATTCTTTACACAATTGAATTGTAACCATGCATGTTCATATGAATTTTTCCATGCTTGAATATGATTCATGACTTTTGATATGGCTTCGCTTTGAACTTATAGATTTTGGGCTCTCTCATAAAATGATCTTTGAACAATATTTAATTCATTATGCACTCTGAAAGCATATTCAATGAAATCAAAAACTTCATATTTGCTATATTCATAGTAATTAACTTGATTTTCCAACAAGGAAATTTTGTCCTCATAAGCCTTTATCTTCTTCTTAACATCAATGGATCTATGGACATTGGGTCGAGGAATTACACGACTATCAGTTACAATTGTTCTAAGGCTTAAATTATTTCTATCCATAACTACAATTTTTGTAGTAAGCACCATTTCACTATCTAGGCTAATTTTATTATGCTTATGCATATGTCTTACCACCTGCTTCCTTTGTTTATCAAATGCAAACAATTATAAGTTGGCCACTTCATTGACAGTTGTAGGGATGGGATGTTCTCCTACTGTGACCATACCTAGAGCAAAAGTGTTGGGAAAAGTTTGAGAAGTGTAGAATTATTTCATGGGAAATTGTTCTTGGATCTCTATATTACCTTCATTTGACCCATTTCACTAATTTTGTTCTTCTTCATGTTGTCTTTCCTTCTTTGCTTCAACTTTTGTTTGTGCTCTATTTTTCAAATATTCTTCTTTTTACTCTTTTGCTTCAACTTGGTATGGTCCTTTTGCTTCTTCTTCCTTTTTCCCCACTTTTTTTTGTTTCATCTTCTTTCCTCAATTTGTTAGCCTCGACATCTTGTCTAGTATTTTCATCTAGCTCTTGCTTCTTTTTACCTTCTGCAATCTTAGCTTTATCCTTAGCATCAACTTCTTTATTCTTGGCTAATTCCTCTTTCTTGGCAGCTCTAGCTTGTGCTTCTTCCTTCCTCTTAGCCTCATCATATTCCTTGGATTTTTCTAGTAATACCAATATTATTTTCTTTTGTGGTTCCTAAAAATACTCGAAGGATCATGCATTTGAATCATTTCTAAGGAAAAATGATATTTCTCCATTTTCTCCCCTTGCATTCTGGCCCAAGTAAAATATGTTAACCCATACATTCCTATGTACAATGGATAAGTCGGGTACAACTTATTTTGATGTTTGGAAAGAAAAACATTAAAACCATTTAAAGAACTTTGATAACAAATATATTGAATAAATAATTGTTATTRGGCACATATGATGCAATTGTTTGTTTGGGTGCCTAGGTTGCCCCATAAATTCTAATGTAAGTAGAATATATATATACACACACACACGAGTGTCCAATATCTTTCAACACTTTAATAACTTCTGGAGATATTCTTGGGCAATGTTTACAAAACATTATTTCAWATAAGAGAGAAAGGAAGCCATCACAAATGAGAGCATATTGATATCTATAATTGTGTTTCCATAAGTCAATCAAATAAACATGARCRTGGGGCTTCTTTGGTGACCAAGATTACCCTAGTCGTGTAAATGAATTGGAAGCAAAAACCACATATAAGAGATAACATGACATGTAAAATTCAAGAGATCTTGTACRTGTATCAACTTGAGCTCTTCTTATGGYYTTTGCCAATGGGTTTGACAAAATGGTTGCCCAATTGAAAATTTTMCCTCACCAAGTGATTTCATAAATAATTGGCACTCAAGAAACTTTCATGTGCATCGAATCTTTTTCACCATACAACCTACTCACTAATTCAGTAGCCCATACATATCTTGATCTAAATTTGAGGGTGGGAAAAGGAGTACTACTTAGGGCTTTGAAAGTGCTTCCTTCTTCATATCAGTCGGCAGCGATTTCATAGAAATTGTGGTCATTGGTAAAATATTTGCCCAGTCATTAGTAAAATAGATTTCAACATTTTACATTTTATAGTAGGCTTCAAAATCTGTAGATGCAAAAGAGCCAATACATATGTCTTGCTAATTTCAAATCTATTTGGTGTTGACATCAATATGTTGTACCAAATATATGATAATCTTTGCACATGGAAAAATTGGGGATCTCATTGCAACATTGTGAATATAGGATTTCCTCACATTCTATGAAATCCCTTATTCTTCTTCCTCACTATCATTTAGTTCCTCATCATCTAGCAATCCTTTCCCATTCTTAATTAACATGTACAATCCATTGTATGTATGGGCACCATCCAACCTTATATTATAGGTAGTGTTTATCATTTAGTTCCTCATCATCTAGCAATCCTTTCCCATTCTTAATTAGCATGTACAATCCATTGTATGTATGGGCACCATCCAATCTTATATTATAGGTAGTGTTTGAGTATATTGGCAATTTGATATATTTAACAATATCTATGATAGGTTGTTTTCCCTTGGTGGAATTATGTTCTTTCTTAGTAGATAGTTCTACTCTTGAAGTTGACTATTTTGTTATTGGTATTGCTTCCTTAAGTTATTACAATTATCAAAATTAATTTGGTAGATTGCTTAGTTGCCATATTTTCCCGAGTGATCTTTTTCCTTCTTCCATATCCCTTTGAATCCATGTGGAGATACTTGCATGTTAGTCAACCAAACAACAAGGCATGCGAACCATGTTAAATTAAAAAATCAAAGCAATTATTAAATCAAATTTAATTTCACAATTTGAATTAAAATAGGTAGTTTTTTTTTAATTATTAGGAGGTGTCGACCCTAATTTGAATTGCATTATGATAAAGTGGTAATAGAACTTGGATATTTTCAAAACAAAATCACTATTCAAACTTAGGCAAGCTTTAAAAAAAAATCCAAGACACCAAATACTCTCAGAAATGGGTATTTAAAATGTGGTTCAAGGATTATTTTCAAAGGATATTGCATGTATGGGAAGTTAGGGGAACTTAGATACATGTTTTTGGGTCAATATAAGCACACATTCCAACAACGTTGGAAAATCTCTTGAAATAAAACCACACTCAAGAGTTCGAGTGGGTTTAGAATGAAATTTGGAGGTAATTCGAGAAACTTACAGTTTGATCGAAAATATAAAATCTATACTATTCGGATTCGAACTCAAGGAAGCCTTAAATGCATTGTTTTGAATATTTAAATGCTTTAATGACTAATTATGCATTTGGTTTCAATCTTGGTTACATGCGATTTTTCATAGTAAAATTGGTATATTCAAATGAGAATAAGAAATGGGCGTTTTTGAAATGAGTACCTATTGAACACAAGTGGCTAATGAGTAGTTGAATCTAATAACGTTCCCTAGTTCTCATGCCACCTTGAATGTTACGAATGGGAACCAAAAATCTCCTAATGGAAAAAGGCTCTTAGTTTATTAGCAAGGATCTATCCAATATGGCAATTTGAATTGTGTAGACTCTGTTGATCAATAAGTTATATTCAAATTCGAAAATCCAACTTACCAATTTGCAATTATGATCAAAGTTCGAGAGGGTGAGGAATTAATTGATGGCATCCTCAAAACACAAGGTGAAAAAAATGCATTAATGCATTTTCAAAATCAACGGTACCTTTCACTCCATTCATAACTCATATTTTTTAATCGAAATAGAAGAGATTTTTTTACATATTATAAAAGGGGTTGCGCATGGGTTGCAGCTCATAAATACATCAACTTATTTTTCAAAAGGAGGCTCTTACACAGGTCTATTTTATATGCATGTTATACTATTTAAAAAAACAAATTATTCTATATTAGAGTTCTAGGTGATTCTAAAATGTATATATATTTAAAAAAGAATTCATGAAATTAAGTGTGAACATTATTTATTCTTCTTCTTCTCTTATTGAGTATGGAGGATTTGGTTCCTCAATGTCCATTGGGTCTTTGTTTTGATTGATGGTGTCTTCCTCCCTAATTCCATGTAGTTCATCTCCCAGGTTGTTGGATGTCAAAGATAGAGAGTTTAAGTGCTTTGTTGCAACTTGTGAGTGCAGTATGTCACATTCCGCTTCCAAGGAATCGACTCTTTGCCTCCGTTGATGGATAAGAGTCATGACATTGGCAGTGAGATAGCTTATTGTCTGTTCCATCTCTTCCATCTTTTAAAAGAGTAACATCATGGCCTGGCTATTCCCCTAGATAATATCTTAATGTCGCCTCAGAGCCATTCGGATTTCCTTGTGTTCAAGACGTTCCATTATGCTAAAACCCCTTGAAAACCAAGCGAACTAGAGCTCTGCTGAGACTAGTTCCTTACAATACCCTCAAGGTATATATTCTCGGTAAATTAAGATGAACAGACAGAAGAAAAAATGTTGGCATCCTTCACCATGCAAATGCTCAACGAAAAGAACAACTAACAGATCTAGAATTGACCATAGGTCATACATGGAGACACAAACATAGATTACCTGCATTGACATAGAGCCCACCAAGAGAGTTGTCTCCAAATTCCACTTCGACTTTTTGACACTGAGATCCAAACCCATCACACCGACCTCCAATCTTCTTGCCTCTTCTCCTATAAATCTGAGACGATAAACCACTAGAGCTCCTTCCTTGGGAACCACAAAACAAAGATGCTCGAAGTAGACCATTATCCCATATACCTCCCATCTTCCACAAAAGGTGAAGTTAATACAGGCTCACGTGAGGTGATGGCTAGAGCGTGGGAGCACATGAGGCCACCTGCCTACCATCCCTTCTAGCCTGTCGGTTGGTACTTGATACTTATTACGAATTGGAAATTGAGTTTCCAGTGGCATACCCATCTCTAAGGGAAAGGAAAGCCTCGATTTGTAACCTTGTGATTGTTTAAGCCAATTGTTTTGTGTGCCCCTACCCATTATGCTTATGGTATTTGTAAAGCATGGGGAACCCCATTCTTACACAAAGATCCTTGTTGTAGAGTCCTCTCTTTTTTTTTCCCATGAGCCAGCTTCTACATTGAGCTCTCTCTTGACATGGAAGAAAACCCCGATTCAAAAGTCGGGGTCGATCTGAAAATTGGGCTCATTTTTAAACAAAGTTCAATAGGAGACCTAGATTCCAAAATAAGAGTCGATCACTAAATTAAACTATCAATTCAAATGAGAGAACCAAATGTAGAAGGAAAAAGGACACCATTTCAAAATTGACTACTAGGTTCAAAGAAAGAAGGCCAATTGGTGAATCAATCCCTATTAAGAATCAATGATGTTTCTTCAAAAAAATAAGAAGGAAGAACAACTTGATCAAGAGATTGAGCCCAATTCCTTAGTTGGGGTTAGATTCAATAGGAAGTTCAAAAGATGATCCTGATTTAAAAATCGAGCTTGACTTTAAGGACGAGAAACCATTTTGAAAAGGAGTAAAAGAGGGAAACTTGATCCATGAATAAGTTTTGATGGTGAGATCAAAAGGATCTTCAAACAAATGTCATTGGAAAAACTCTTAGAAAAGATGCCTAACAAGAGGCTCGATTTATTAATTGGATACAATTTCAAAATCGGGGAGGCTAGAAGTTCAAAAAGGTGAAAAGAGGGCTTGATTAGAAAATCAGTCCTGATTTGAGAGTCAACTCAATATATTGAAATAAAACTCACCAAAGAAACCAATTTGGAAATCAAAGAGAGAGTAAAAGGAAACTACATTTTGACAAGAAAATAGAACCAAGTTAAAAATAAAAAATAAATGTTAGAAGCAAAGGGGCTCATGACCTTAATTAGACTTGTTGAAAGTACTCGAGAGTGTAAATAAAATCAAAAACTATGTTCAATACAAATTAATAAAAGCTTTGTTAAAATGAGAAAGAAACAAGGGAACCAATTTTTTTTATGATAAAACTTGGGGGTTATTGAGAGCTCAAAAATGTGGAATAATCTTAGAAGACCAACATGCATTCACACCACTTTAATTGTGAACGCCAAACTAAAATGTGGGGGATGTTACTTTAAAAAATAAATGCATTAGTTTTTTAAAAAAAAAAAAAACCATGCACCTTTCAAAATGTAAAATCAAAATGGGTTCATGCATGAAAAAAAAAAAAAAAAAGCAAACAAGTCATAAATGTATATTCCAAATCGGTTCTAAAATATAAGGGCAAGTCATAAATGCAGTCGAGTTCATACCCATTACCATGATAATAACATACCAAGTAAGTCTTCAGGCAGACTACCACTGATACACAAATAAAGTAGTTGCATTACAGTGCCATGAATCTTATTGCAAGTATAATTACTAAGTGTAGGTGGAGGAGATGATTGTATGGTTAGTCGGGAATTCATGAGGAGATATTGGTGTCATTGATGCCTCTTTTTAACCACCTACCCATTTCCTCATCAAATTAGTGTTTGATGCACATTGTGGTTGAACAAACACAAAATGTGGAGCTGAGAAGATGGATAAAATAAATAGAATGAATGAATGTGGTTGGGGGAGACATTGGACCTCGACCTTTTTTTTTTTATGAAACAACATGTTTAGCCTTACTATTGGATCTAGAGTGAAGATAGATTGACATGTTAGTTAAGCAAAGTTAGGAGAAAGCTATCTTTAGCTTTTCTCACATTCTTCCTCACCTTAAATGCATGTTGAGAGACAAATGACAAATTGTGTGATATGGAAGACATAGTGAAGATCAGTGTAATGTGAAGAGTTGAGATGAAACATTTATAATGCATCTATGATGTCAAATTCATTAAATGATGTGTTAAATGACTATGAAGGATGTTAAATTGGGAGAAAAGACATTTTATAACTCCATTAAGACATAATGATGTTTTCAAATTTATTCTAAAAAATTATCTTGAATTTCAAAATAAGTTTATAATTCTTATCCTTGAGCATATCAAAGAATTTATCCCCAATTTTCAATTTCTAAAATATGTTTATAATTTGTATTCCTGACCATTTGTAATTCTTATGAAAGGATTTATTCTCAATTTCCAAATTACATTTATAATTCTTATTTTTAATTGTTTGTAATTATTATCATTGATAATATTTAATAACATTTTGAACATCAAATTTCAACAATCTACTTAACAATATGTCGCTCCCAATTCCCAAAATACATTAATAATTCTTATTTTTAACTGTTTGAAATTCTTATCATTGATCATATTTAATGGACATTTTGACTATCAAATCTCAACAATTTACCTAACAATAAGTTTATAATTCTTATTATACCTGTCGAAGGCATGTATATAGCAATCGATATGTGTTGACTCAGTATTAGTTTTCTTTGACTTATTTCAATATTAGCAGTTTAATCAAAGTTTTAACAAAAACATCTTATTTTAAATTATTTATAAAAATAATTCTTGATTTCTTATTGGATGGAAATGTAGATGTCTTATTGTCGTGAAGAATGAGTTAACATTAGAAAATGAAAACTCTCATTCACTAACATTTAATCTACATTTAATCTTGCAGAGACCTTTGGCAAAGGCGCTCTTAGATCAAGGAAAATCTTGACCTGCAAAGGCGATGGACACCGACAAAGGAATGTAAGGTGGCAATTCTTAAGGTATCTGCAACATGCAAGCTCTGGAATATGGCATCTGGCATCGAGAGACGCATAGATCACATGCAGGTGAGCTCCCGCTAGGATAATCTTGAAAAAAAATAAGATGAAGCCCTAATTCTAACGACTATGGGACCAACCGCATTCTACATCATACTATCGGGGTGCCCAACTTCATCCAAGAGTATCATTGCTTCCAGATGATCACATGCGCTCAGGTCTGTGAATTATGTATAATGTGATGTATTGCTGGTATTAGATTGGATGTTCATATCATTCCTTTAGGACGTCTAACAGTGTTAGAATTTAAAGACTGTGTAGGTTGTTGTGAATCAATTGGATGTTGCCCAAGAGCTCATTGACCATGCGATTTCCACAACGCTTATTGAGAGAAAGCATGTATATATCAGCATCAGTTGTAATCTTGTTGCCATTCAACACCCCACTTTCATCCGACAACTTGTTCCATGTAGTCTATCACCCAGGTAACAAATTCTCGCAATTTCATTAATTTATCGTCTCTCCTCTTTTCGCATTCTAGAATTCCAGTTTTGAGATGTTTTGTTTTGGGAATTTTCCCTAATGGGTAACAGAGAATCATAGTGGCGAACATCCACCAAGTGTTTCTTACAATGTACTAGATCGTTGGCCACTTCTTCTTATGATCGAACACTGGTGGCTGCTATAAGAGCGCCCTGCTTTCGTTGTGGTTGTTGTCTATGTGATTTGCATAATTATTTTGCAACATAAAGATATGTTGGGATTCCCAATATCCTTTAATTTTAACTTAGTGTGTTGTAAAGGTTTGGTAGAAACGTTTTAATTTTTAAATTTTTTTGGCATATTTTGACTAGTTTGGTTTAAAATTTGGTTAGAAATTTAAATGGTTTGAGAATTTTGATTTAAAATTTAAAAGGATTGTTGAAATTACAAATTTTAGTGATTGAGCACCTAATCAATTTATGCATCCTTACATCCTCCTACACCAATACTAACATCATTGAGAGTTGGCATCCTCCTACTCTAATATAAACATCAGAGATCATTGTCATTTAAAGTCCTAATTGGTGTTATTACATCCTCCTACTCCAATACTAACATCATTGACAATTGCATTTGATGTCACAACATCCTTACATCCTCCTACTCCCATACTAACATCATTGACAGTTTGCATCCTCCTACTCCAATATTAACATTATTGACCATTAACAGTTGCATTTGATGTCATAACATCCTCTTACTGCAGTACTAATATTGATAGTTGATTTTGATGTTATAACATCATCCTCCTCCATTACTAACATCACATACAGTTTTAGTATTGTTCGGCTTTAACAAGTTCCCTACCATATTAAAGGATTTATGTGTAAGTTTCTGGGTCCTTGTCAATATATTGATTTGCATTCATATCCACTGTATATCACCAACCATTTCCTGCAAAATTTAAATGTTGTTGCCACTACAAGCATTTGCAAGAAATATATTGTATTGATCTTGAGATTATCTTAATTTGTTTTCATATGCTGCATTTTGGGTTTCGTCCAGTTGTTAAATCACTAAACAAATCGCTAGAGACTTTGCATTTCTGTTTGTATTGGTGTTCTACTGCCTTAGCCATTACTTGAACTGGACCATTCCATGTACAAGCACCTGGTTTATTGGACAAGGATGGTATTAAAATGTTAGTCTCTCTTCAATATCWTAAACCTGTTGTTTAGACTCTGTGAGCTTCATTGAGGTTCTTAGTTGATGAGATTTTTTGGATTGTGCTACATATGATAAGTTTAAGTTTTTTGTATATTCCAATAGGCAAGCTCYGACARGGTATTTTGGCTACTCGTCTAAACTTTGTGTGTTTGGTATTCCTGAAGTGATTTACAATTGATGCATCTATCARTTTTACYCTGARAAGTTTACTCAAAGATAGTTTTATTTTGCTAATTTTCAATATTTTGATAATACCYGAGTTTCCACAAACTAAAGCAATAGCCCATTTTGGAAGGAGGATGATGCGSCCCCCCTACYCTCCTAGGATTCTATGACCTCTCGGTCTAGAATATTTCTTTCTTCYRASTYGAATTGACTCTTCAGGCCTTTGCTAGACCCCTATTAATCTTACACGGGTCCCCTTTTCTTCTGTGTGCAGGTCCTGACAGACCTGAGGGCTATTCATGCGCGCTTCCAAAACACCAAGTTTCAGGCCTAGAACTTTTTCATTCACCCCTTCTGTCATATGACCCCGAGATGTGTCCTTGCACAAACGCGCGATTGCGGGCGCGGGCAAGAGTGGTTTTAGGCCAACCCGCTTTTTGCCCCGCAATTCACCTTCAGCTGCCACATATCCCTTTGTTAAAATTGTGGTTGAAATTGTGGCCCACCCTCAGATTTTATCCTCTGAGCAAGTCCTAGCCCCGCAATTGAACACGACCATTGATCTCCAACCTATCGGCACTACCTCTCAATCAACAGCTGCTATCAAATCTCCTTTTCCTACCTTCTTTCCTCCTTCCATCCATGATCCCAGGATCTCCACGATCTGTCGACATGTATCTCCCCTCTAAATCAATGGCTAAGGTTGATTTCGCCTTTCAGGCTTCAGGAGTTTCAACTCTCAAACTTTGTTTTCCTCTGTATGGAAATCTTCCGGAGTGGAAGATATTTCAACACCTATCCCTTTTGAATATATGGCTAGGATATCCTTTGCAAGTTTGGCCTTCGGGAGTTTCAATTCTCAAACTCTTGTTTCTTCCAAAGAGATTTCTCTGAAATGGCAGATCGTCTGCCACGCGTCCTCTTTAATCGACATTTATTCTCCTTCTTCGGGACTTTGGCCTCCTCAACCAAATCAACGGTCCTTCGACCTCCTCCTTGATCAACGATCGAGATCTCCTTCGAGACTTCAACACTTTCACCCTCTGTTTTCCTCTAGAGTGTTATGTACCCAGAGTTCTAGATCTAATGCCACACGTCCACTTCCAAATCAATAGTGGTCATCCACTTCGGGACTTCGGCCTTCAACAATTTCCAATCTCAACAATCACAAATCTCTGGAGTGAATCTTTCTGGAGTGTCGGATCCTCTGACACCTGTCCTCCTTGATCCAACGACTGTCCAACAAAGTGAATCTCCATCCTCCACACATCTCCTCGCAGATCAATGATCCACGCTCGTTTCTTCGGATCAACGACCCTTAGACATTTTGGGCTTCGGCACTTTGGGACATTCCAAAATACAACTTCACAAAAACCCCAGAGTATGATCCTGCAAAGTTCACAAACTGGTGACACCTGTCCACCCAGATCAATAACTCCCAGCAACTTTGACTGTTTAGGCTTCGACGATTTCAAACTTTCTTCCTTCGCATTCTCCTAGAGTGTTTTCACCCGAAGTTCACGATCTGTCGCCACATGCCCTTCTAGATTTGACGGTCTAGACTTCTTCTTCGTCCCTTCGACTCTTCTTTGCTCGCTCTCCTCCAAATGCTTTCACCCAGAGTCGACAATCTGTTGACACATACCCTCCTACACGATCAACGATCAGAAGTGGATTCCACACTTCAGGTTTCCGGGGTCTCAAACTCCTACCAATCCATTTCTCCCGGAGTGCTTTCACCCGAAATACACTGATTTCTTCCACGCATTCTTCTGGATCCAATAGTTGTTGGTCCTTCGCGCTCAGATCCAATGAATGGGATCTGTTCCTCTTCTCTACGCTCCCTTTGTTCACTGGATGTAGATCTAATAGTCCAGGCTCCTTTTCCACAACCGATCTGACGGTTGTTGTCACTCCTCCTCCTAAGATTTTGACTTCTTCCGACTTGGAAGATTTTTTTCAGTGTTCAAAGGTTTCGACCTTTGAACTTTCTCCTGCAAACCCGGTTACTCTAGGTCTCACTTGCGCTCTTGAAAACACTATCTCTTCTGAGCTTTAGGACTTAGAATTAGTCTGTCTCCTACACACTCCTTGTGTTATCCCTTCTGAGTTTGATCCCCTCGAAGATTTCGATCTCCCACACACTCCTTGCGTTTCTTGGATTTCGTCAAACTCAGATCTGATGGATTTCTTGAAAATAAATTATTCTCGCCCTCCTGGTGTTCCCCTTGCTCGATGCACACCTTGTAGAGCTCCTCCTTACAGAGTTTTCAATAACTCTGTCTCTTTCCGAACTCAACACAGAGTTCTTCCTGTGCACTCCTTGCACTTTTGTTGATGAAGGTTCAACGGTATCTCTCCTAAGCTTTCCTGAGGTTAACTCACCTTCGTCAATGCACTCCTTGCACTCAGAACGCAAAGATGAGAAACAATTGAAGCTTATACAATACTTCACCAATTCATACATTCAAAACATGAATGACATATAAAATCCTAACAATGAACACAAATACATAAACACACCGTGTGCAGGAAAAACTGTTTTTCTATTATCTTTTTGTGTCTATACAGATGTTTTACAAAAAAAATTGGACTGCAACAGAGTCCCAGTTCTCTCAAGTTCTCCTAACCTAACTCTATCCCGAGTTCTACTTCTAAGATCTCCTCTACAAACATATCTCTATTTTTCAAAAGAGGGCTCTACAAGCTTATCCTCTTCATCGCTTTAGTGCCATCACTGTCTCAGTTACGACACCATACTCCTACGACTTCATTACATAAATGATTATCCATACCTGACTATGATCTAGACCTGCTTACACTCAACTATTTAAGGCGACCCTATCCACTACTTGTACAAAGGTATGGCTTGGCTCTTACAACCTTACAACGCAAATCCCCATGGGATCATATTTCGAATTTAAAAATGGGAGGATCAATGCCTCTCCCTTTCTCCATTGTGTGCCTATGTGTTGGCTTGCTAGTGCATTTGTTGAGGTGGAGTGATGCCCCTGCATAAGAGGATCTGGTTTTTATTGTTGCAGAGTCTTTCAAAGAGCATTAGCGAACCGAAATCCCATGGTTAACATCACCAACACTGCTAGCACACAAAGCACAGGACGCTTCACTTCTGCTTTCATTCCTACCCCCTCGGCGGGGGAGCAAGTGCGGGACTGAAAGAATATAAATCGATGAACTGATCTAGATCTCTCTTGCTTCTTGTTGATCGAACCTGTGGTGGCTAAACGTTAGGCTTGACGAACTAAACCGAGGCTGGTCGAAATCAATGGAAGCTGGTAGAAAACGTAATGCTATAACGTGTGGCGAGACGTGAGGCTTGACGGAAGGAACTAAATCGGGGCTGGTCGAATCTGGCTGGTCATTACTATTCGTTGGTCGATGAACCGAGGGCTTGTTGTGGTATTGAATGTCAAAGATCATGTAGGTCCATAAAACGAGGAAGCACTTGAGCATGCTCGTATTTTCCTTAACGTCGTCGAGAGGCGCACATATCACATGCAGGTGAGCTCCCGCTGGGTTAATCTTGAAAAAAAATAAGATGAAGGAGAAAATGGCGGCTATAACAAATTCAAGGAAGGATTAATCTCAACCTCTGCTTAAATGAGGTTACCATGTTCTTGACAAGGCCACACAACTCATCAACGTTGTCAGCCCCACCGCCAAGCAGCTCTGGAAAACAACAGTTGATTTTCTTGAGGTGGGAATTCTCGGGGCCAAGAATCTTGTGCCCATAAAATCCAACGACAAATGCGGTGTAACACATGCATACTATGTTTCCAAATATGGGCAAAAGTGGATTCAGATTCGATCTCATATCGTCGTAGACAACTATGCCTGCTATGCTATGTGTCATTATGCTCGGGTCTAAAGCTATTGTACTTGCCTAAGAGCTGCTTGAATCAACGTCCAGAAGCAGATTGACACCAACCTCGATCCTAGTCATTCAGGTGAGAGCCGACGAAGGGATTGATTTACACAGAATTCCCACTTAATCGCTTCCAAATATGGGCAAAAGTGGATTCATATTCGATCTCATACCATCGTAGACAACTTTAACCCCAAGTGGAACGAGAAATACACCCGAGAGGTCAATCCCCACCTAGCAGAGACCTAACCATTGGAAAGGTTCGAATTTGAATATCAACATTGCAGATCGATCACATCTACACAAATGTCTCCCTACTTTGCAACCTCTCGACAATTGTCAAATCATTACTTTACAAACCTCTCAACAATTGTCAAATCATCATCTATTTACACTTGCATGTTTCATTTGTTTCTAATATTATATTTGGATACCATGTAGCCATTTTCTTGCACGTAGCCATTTCTTTACACATGCATGTTTCATTTGTTTATAATCTTATATTTGCTAATTCGTAAGGTATATGCTACCAAGTAGCCTTGCTTTTAATGATTTGTAATTCTTATCATTGATCATATTTAACTAACGTTTTGAACATCAAATTTCAACAATCTATCTAACTATTAAATTGTTAATCTATCTGATTTTTATTTTTAATGGTTTGTAATTCTTATCATTATCATATTTAACATAGTTAATCTATCTAATTTTTATTTTTAATGATTTGTAATTCTTGATGATATTTAATTCACATTTTGAACATCAAATTTCAACAATAATTCACTTGTTAATTGTTAAAAATAAAAATAATGTGTTTTAGAAAGCAGAATACCCTCCTTAGGCATTCACTCCGCTAAAATTGGCCCGACTCGTCGGCCATGCTTTTGGGGAAATTGTATAAATAAAACCCGGATACAAATTTTAGTTATATGGCGGGGAACTGCTTAAGCGGTTTTATCAAACACTTTGCATTCATGTTGGCTTAGGGGTTTTGTCCCAGAGAGTAATGGAACGCCAACCAGAACGAGAACGAGGAAATTCCGAGGGAAGGGACATTGAATTCGAGGGCCAAGGCAGGCAAGAAATCACCCATGGCGCCTCTGTTGCAGAAAGACGCAATGGGCTTTTCCACAAAACCCATATGTGCTTCAAGTTCATGGCGGGCAAATGCCATTCGGAAAGCTGCAGATTCGCCCACGGAAGAGAGGAACTGAGACAGCCTTTGCGCAATTTTCAGCGAGTTGGTGCCCGAGACGAGCAAGAAATTTACAGAACTCGGAATGCGAAGAGACTCTCCGGAGACAATTCAGCGCCGAGGGATAGCGAGGTGATAAGCGTCGCCACAACGAGCGGCAGCAGCGAGGGGGTTTTGCAGAAACCGATTTATAAGAAACCCTTCGTTTGTTATCAGTGGGAGGCAACGGGCACCTGCTCATACCGAGATAATTGCCGTTTTCCTCACGGTAAGCTTCCCCTTTTCATTTTGTTTTTTCATGAATTACAAGAAAGTCGAACTAAAGAATCCATAGCAGTTATATTTACACCTTTCTAGCGGGGATTTGTTTGTACAGGGCCTCGAAAAATTGCGGAAAGCCTCGAGGGTTTAAAGAATGGAGACTCTGCAACATCGGATTGGAAACAAAACATTTCTAACTTGAGATCTCACTCTGTATTTAAGCAAGGCGGGATTCCTCCAAAACCCCAAACCCAAAATGTGGATAACGTCACAGGCAAGAATCTTTTTGCGGGGTCCACTGAAAAGTCGATGGAAATCAACGCCAACCGAACTCAGGCGCAACAAGGTAAGAAGAGGTTAGCGACGTGGAAATGGCCTCAGAAAATTAGCAGAATCTATGGTGACTGGATCGATGAAGATTGAGAACGGTGGGAACCAAGTTGAAGATTTGCTTGAATTTGTATATTGTTATGAATGATTGTATATCCAGGATTTATTTGAAAAGGATCCATGAAAGAGAATGGTGATTCCTCTCTGCCTTCTCCCCTTGCAGTATCTTTTTTACAACTCTGGGCGGGGAAGTTTGAGTGTAGGCTGCAAAATTATTTTTATGCAATTTTCCAATTCATTTAATTCAATACATGTACATGGATTATAAACATGGTCTCCATTTGGCTGATACTGTTTTCTAGTGAAGTATGGTTAAATAAAAAGGCTATTGCAGAATTCATCTTTATATGCAACCTAGATTCTGTATTAGAGTGCCACTTACACCAGTTATACAGAACAAGATATTAGTGGTGAGATATGAGCAACTATATAACACAGACCAGCTTAACAATATACCATCAAAATGCTAAATACACTTCAGTTATCATGGTTGACCTGGATGACCTCAACAGGCTGGCAGGCAAAGTGTCCTCAACAGGCTGACTGGCAAAGTGTCCAATGGAGAAAATGTTTTCTGTGAGGGATTTCCCATTCCTAACTTGAGATTAAATATCTAGATATGTTCTTTCAATTCATCAAATTCATTTGTAAAAGAAAAAATAAAACAAATGAAAAATGTACATACATTTACTGTTTTGGATTGGTTTATCTTTTATAGTTTGTTATGAGGTTCACACATTTCAGTTTTAAATAAAAGAAAAACATACTTGTTTCTACTACATTTCACTACTCACTAATGGTGAAAATACAAATCAAAATATGGTTTGGTTGATCTTTTATAGTTTGTTATGAGGTTCACATGTTCCAGTTTTAAATAAAAGAAAAACATACTTGTTACTACTACATTTCACTACTCACTAATGGTGAAAATACAAATCAAAATATGGTTTGGTTGATCTTTTATAGTTTGTTATGAGGTTACCACATTTCAGTTTTAAATAAAAGAAAAACATACTTGTTACTACTATATTTCACTACTCATTATTGGTGAAAATACAAATCAAAATATACTCTAGTATTTCTAAGATCCCACACATTCAAGCTTTCTTTAAAGGAGAAACCTACCTAATACTATTGCATTGAGCTTGGAATAACTACAAACCAAAATCTGCTTTGCTAGTTCTTTTTTATCATAATGTGATATTTAAAACAGTGATAATAATTATTCACTATAAATATATAATTTCTTTTTCATTAAATGAAATGAAATGCTACATTCAAAAGAATTTATATTTTTAGAATCCCTCATAATGTAATTAATGTATTTAGAATTTGTATGTTGAGTAAGAGTTTAGGTAAAGGAAAACAATGAAGCAAATCAGAGAGATCTTATAACACTCTCAAGAGATGAAACACTAGCAAGGCGTGACTCAACCTATTGTAATTGTTTGTTTTTATTTTCATCCTCTCCTTTTTATTTTCAACCTCCACTCATCCCATAGACCTATGCACCTTTAAAGCTATCCCATTATCTTCTACACTTACACTTTAACAAAACCCATTCTTGGACAACACCACCACTTGAGAAATATGTTGTTGTTTCTACATATAGTATATGTTGATGAATGTAGCTATGTGAGACATTCTCCAGCTTACAAACCTGTGGATCATTGTAGCTATGTGTTGATCGCCCTTTCAACTAAGGGGTCAACTCCATATACCTTGAAGATATGCATCATCAGATGCAAACATGTTTTTGGTTCTACAGAGCATTTTTTTGCTCTAGCACACAGTTTTGTAAGCGGGATTACCGCACCCTTGTGCGGGTTTATAATGTAATAGGTCTATATGAATCATGTTAGGTCAGTTGCCTTAGGGTTTCTTCATTAGGAGAGTTCATTTCGCTGAGTGTTTTTTATCCTCAGGAGGTTAATGTGGCCTAACCAGCTGGGTTAATCTCCTTGAGTTTTTCACTCCCACCTAATAAATCCTCCAAAGTGGTGAAAGACGTTCTAATGAAGTCATTCCTAGGTAGATAGTGTTTAGGAATGTTGTAAATGACCATGTAAGACAACATGCGAAATTTCGCGGAATTCTGTCAAGTCTAGCTAAACTTTTTTTAAGGTTTCGAATTAATTAATTGATTAATTAATTAATTAAATCTGGGTATTTAATGTAAAACTTAAGTCTCGAGATTTGCAATAGAGGTATTTGTACTCAAAAGAAAGCTAATGAGACCCTCTACCAAGTTTCAATTCAGTTGGACAAGTTTTGCTAGGTTGTTTGTCCACTTAGGAGTTTTTCGAGAAAACGATAATTTTAATTGCCAAACCCGGGACATGGGCAAATGTCATTTTTGTAATAATGGACCAAATCAAGTGTAGTAAGTGGCAAATAATGATGAGAAAGGCCCACCTACCTATCTTAACCCTTCACCTACCTTTTAAACCCACTTTTATTTAAACTTACCCTTTAATTAAAATCCTTGGGAAATTCACGTCCCCCCTCCCCACATGAGCATGTACTAGTTCATTAATTGATATATTAAAACATTTTAAAGTAAGTTATGGACCCCTCCTCATGAGATGCGCCCCTCCTCTCCCATCCATGTCTCACTTTGGAGTGTGGACGTCACACTCCTCACAAACCTCACTCCTACCTCACGTATAACTCACGCCTCACGCATTCCTTTTAGATTTGTGTCCCCACTCCCACGTAAGCTGGGAAAAACTCTTTATTTGATGCATGGGGCCTCTCCTTTCATTCATATTCCCTTTCTCCACGCTCTTTCCAAATCCTCAAGTATTGCCTTGATAACTCGCGCCTTTGTTTCCTTTGAAAATGGGAATGCCACACGTAAAAGAGGAAATGTGAAGTTTTTAATTGGAAATTACTTGGAAAGAAAGCGTGGTTCTTCTCTCTTGCCTAATTTGCCCCTCCTTGCCTCGCTTTCTTCACCCTTCCAACTCTTCTTGCCATTTCCCTTCACCCTAAAAGCCTATCATCTCATTGGTGGTTTTTCTCATTGAATTGTCTTGTCCCTTGGATCTTTGACAAGTGTTGAAGATCCAAGAGGGGCCTCTTTAACTTTTCAAGCTATTTAAGAAACCTCTCACTCCCTCATTTATTACCTTTCATTATTGTACTGTTATGCTACAATTTTATCACTATCTCATTCTCTTCCTCTCTCATCATTATTGTCACTTCTCTTCATTGGTGTGGCTATTGAAGAACTTGTAGCAATTAGTTGCTACAACTTCTTCCATTTGGATAATAAAGGAAATGTTTTGGAGGATACACGGATCTCAAGAGTAGTTTGGGCTCGTTATATGCATATGAGGTGAAATCGTTTTGTTTTAAATATTTGTGTGATTATAAGTAGATTGTTAGGTAAAGTAATTTACTTAACTAAGTTTAGTGATTGTATAATTGCTAGCTTATTTGATTTGCATTTACTAATGATTGAAAGTAGTTTTAATTATTAATATATGCCATCATTATCTATCTTCGTCTCATATTCTGTTTAAGTTTTGTAGGACACTTCAAGGAGAGGATATTGGGATAAGTCCAAGCACGGATTTACCCTTACTTCTCACTTACACTCCAAATTATTTATGATATTGTTCACCTTCTCTCATTCTTCATTTCGGTAGCTAACATGTTCAGATAGGTCACCTAAAATCATTTAATTTTCTGGTTCTCATATGCACGAAATCTTTGCCTAAAATCAAAGATTTCATAACATTTTATGAGTGTGTTGCAGCTCAAATCAGCAAGCAATAGCTTGCTGATTTTTGCAGGTTCTTAACAGAACAAGAGGGCATGCTGCCCAAATCACATGCACAACACACCCCCCAAACAACTTTCACTGGATAACGTTTTTTTCTTCTCGATCTACTCTAAAATACTGTAAACACAAGCCCGAAGGAGTTGTACCCAAGCAACTTTCTTTCCTTTCAGTCTTTACTTTGCAAGCTTAGCTAGAGTAGTCGTAATTTCTACATGCATGCTTAACTTAAAATAATCTAGAGTAGATCTCATAATACATGCTAGCTTAGAGCCCGTGGTGGCTTAGATTGTTGAAATAATGTAATTGCGAAGAGCATTCTTATTATTTTGTTATTGGATTAAATCCCCATTATGGATTAATCATGTCATTATTATTATTGGATTAAATCCCCATTGAGGATTAATCATGTCATTATTATTATTGTTGTTGTTAGATTAATCCCCATTGAGGATTAATCACGTCGGTAATTGTATAAGGACCAAATCCCCTTTTGCGGATTGGTCATCAGACAATTACAAAGTGCAGAATAAGAAGTCAGCCCCAACAGTTATAATGGAAGACCCATAATTAATTA
>JZKD02S2275704.1:0-11151 GCA_000966675.3 Picea glauca
TCTTTATTCAAGGTAATTTTATGTTGAATCACCTCTGTGTCAAAGGTCTTCAAATCATTATACTGCCAAGCAAAGATGTCTGCAAATTCCTTCAGCAATTCTCCATAATCAGCCCTTTGTTTTTCAGTCAAATGTGAGGCCAAGTTGACATGTTTAGGATCTTTCTCACTGGCCACATTATACTGCAAAACATCTGAATCTTTCTCCCCGCTTTGCAATTTGACAGCCACATCGTTGTTATCGAACAACCTTTCCAACGGGACCAAACCTTTAGGAATTCTGTTGGTGGACAACTGAACTATCTCATGAGCTGCAATTTTTCTCTTGAGCTTTGGCTGCTCAATTTCACTGTCATGTTCATTCTCTTGATCGATCTGCAGATCTGCAAACTCATCTATCACTGCAAGGAATCTAGTGAGTTCAACATCATCCTCAAAAACTTTCCAAAATTTTACATTATCAGGGAGAGAGGGCCTATATTTAACTTGAATCTCATTAGTTAATTTATGAGGCAGAGGGGGTATGAATGCACAAGCAGACACAACCAATGAATCGACCAATTCATTCATTGCTCTAGGTACAAATGCAATTTTAAAATCTGCAAAAATTTGAATTGCCTTCAACACTTCATCTCTGTATGCCTTCAGCCTGACATGCTTGGCTTGAAAGGACTTATTCACCTGCTGAATAATCAAATCTGCATCTCCAAACACCTGCAATTTCTTAATGTCCTTCTCCTTTGCTGCGTTCAGCCCCAAAAGTAGTGCTTCATACTCAGCAATGTTATTAGTCACTTTAAAATCAAGTTTAAAGGACAAATGAGAAGTTTTCTTAGAGGGAGAAATNTAAGTCTTGTTTCTGGATAATGAGTTGAAGTCGACGGAACAAAACTCGTCACAGGAGGGCCTTGATGTATCCCCCATCAATGACACGAAATGAGTAACATATTTTGAAGGCAAAGCAGAGTATGATGTAAATTGAACTGGACACAAGGAAGGCCGACACAAAGAGAATGGACAACTACAGATGGACGACTCAATAGAGGTTTCAGATGGACTTCTCTTGAACATATGAACGACACGACCAATGATTTGGCAGCATTGACTCAGAGACGACATAGGGTATTTCTTTGTAGCAAATCGAATGAGAGAGAAATGGATTTCCCAAACTGGCTTCAAATATAATGAATAGGGGGCGTCATGTTCAAGAGAAACACTTACTACCAATCAATATGAATATAAGAACATATCCCTTTCCCAAATTCCCCCCCACCATTTCTGGCAAGTACCTCTTTATTTTTACGCAAGCTTGAGGGGAATAACATATGCTTGTTGATATAAGCTTATCCTTTGGATAAGTCCTTCGAAGTATGTTTAATGAACCCTAGGAAGGAGTGGTTCGGTCCCATTACGGGTCTGTCAATGTTTGTTTAACGAGTCCAAAGATAGAAAACTCGAAGGTTTTTCATGATTATAGAGTTTGGAAAAACACTTAAAAGAGAGCTCTCTCAGTTGCTTTTTCGTAAAGTAGTCTGATGAGACCGAAAAAGAGATAAATTATCGCTCACCAGACGCTTTCTTCAAATACTTTATCGAGTGTGAAAATAGCAAGGTCACTTAGCTATATTTTCATGTTTAGAGAGTCTGAAAAGAGCTTAAAAAGGACTCCAGGGGGGTTCCTTTTTCATATAACCTTGTTGAGCCTGAAAAAGTGATAAAAGTATGCTCGATCGCATTCTCATGTATTTTTGAGCGTGAGAATGGACAAAGACCAAGCTCGAGGTTTTGTGCAAAAAACCATGAAAAACAATCAAAACATGCGATGAAAAAGAAAAAATATGTTCGCGTCCCTGTATATGAACATTGAAGTCATTACACCTGCAAAAGTTACACTCAAAAAGGAATTAGGGTTTAGGTTTTAATAAATAAATAATTATAAAAATTCAAATAATAGAGTAAAAGTAAATATAAAGGAGTAAAACTCTTTTTACCATATTATTTTCACTTTACCACTATTTGAGCCCCCAAACCCCTCTTTTACCCTTGAAATTCAACGTCAGATTGCGGGGATTATGAGAATCCATTCGATGAGACGTCAACAACAGTGAGGTAGGCTCTTTGTCCTCTACTCTTTCATGGTTTTATTTTGCATTTTCATTGGTAAAAAATCATTTTTGAGTTGGTTTTGTGAGCCATACTTGCACTCATCTATTCTCGCAAGTGGGCTACACGGGACCTGCGAGAATTGGTCATTCTCGTAGGTGAGCCCACATCAGCCTGCAAGGTTCTCGCACTGTGCCTAAAGGGCACCTGCAAGAACTGCAAAGCATAATTTTTTTTTTTTAAATTTTCTCAATGAAAGAGAACCAATTCATGAATAGAGTTACTAATCCTCTTCTTGTGCTTCTTATGCAGGTATTTGGCCATCAAAATGGTTCTTGAATAGTGTGAAAGGGAGCACAAAGAAGATAATGCCATTGCCAAAAATCATCCACCCACTATTGTCGCTTTGAGAAACTGTGGTCGTCTGAAGTACTTTCGTATCCCGGTCATGAGGGCCCAAGTCAGGTTATTAGAGTACCTTGTGAATATGTGGGATCCCGATCAACAGGTATTTCATGTAGGGGTCCACACATTGTCCTTAGATATTGAGGAAATTTACTTCTTGACTGGACTGTCACAACGTGGGTACCACATGAGCCTGACTGGTAGCAGAGGTGGTGGGCTGCCCATGAGTGAGTACTGTCACTTACACTATGTTCTCGAGGTAGAGAGGAAGAAAGGGAAAGTAGCTATTTGGGGAGTACGGTATTTGACCCTCCGTACTATATTGTTCACCATTGCATGCATGGCCGAGAGCTCCGCTCCTCACATGGTGCTCCAGAGTTACTTTCAGTATGCCATAGAGTGTACTGAACCTCAGGTTTTTAACTGGGCAGATGCTGTGCTTTGTAGCATGAAAAGGCAGTTGACCAAATGCAGACGAGGCAACCTGAAGAAATTCGGATATAGATCTTTGTTAGTGTCCTTCTTTCTTGAGAGGGTTCCATTATTGAGGCTGTAGGTTGAGTGGAATTTACCAGCTCCCAGGGATCCAAGAATGCTAAGATGGTGTCAGCTCATGGCCCGACACGTAGCTGGACCAATTATCAAGTATGATGATACCTTCTTTGACTTTCTTCGACCACAAATGTTGATGGTCGACGATTATGCTTATGCCAAGTTGTATTTCCAAGGAGATCCAGACTTAGTACTACCAGAGGATTCTCAGTGGGTGGAACTTGGTAATAAGTACACACATTTTTTTCCTTTCAAATGTTTTTGTGAATTTTATCATATTTAAATGTTTTTTATATGTTCGTCCAAAGACTAAATACAAAATTCGTTGTTTATGACACAAATGTGGGACCTTACCGATCTCATGGTAATTCTCCCATTCAACGACGAGGAGAGGTAGTGCCAGTGCCACAATGGGATGCCGAGGATTATCAAGCAGTGGAACAAAACCTAGAGGGTTTGACAACAGATATTCTAGACATGCCTCTTGGAGAGGTTCCACGACGTCATTAACGTCACACAATAGGAGTGTCGGAGTCCATAGGCCGACTGCTCCGTAGGGTTGCCCGAGCGGTCATATGTTACCATGAACGTCATCCATGACATCATTTTGTAGAAGCTATGAGCTTCAGATTTTGACATTTTGGTCTTCAGACATAACTTTTTTGTAAAAAACTCTTTTGATCGTTATATATACAGATGGATTCTACCGGTTTATCTTGTGTTGTGTGAATTGATGTGATTGATTTATAAATGATCCAAATGTCTGTCTAATACATAGTTAGCCAATGCATCAGTTAATGTATTTAGACATCTAGGAATATGTTGATATTCAATATAATCAAAATAACATTCTAAGAGGCGAATTTGCAAATACACCCGTAACAAAGTAGGACTTCAAATAGTATAGACATTACTTAACTGTAGTACTACAAGCTGCAAATCGATTCGCACAACCAAATGATGAATTCCAAGCGATATAGCATCAATCAACAATTCAATAACAATGCTATACTCTGCAATGTTGTTGGTCGCACGACCAAGACATACACCTCGTAAGGAGACAAGTTCGTTTGTAGGGGTGTAAATTGCCCATGCAGTGGAAGCAAGGTTCTGAGTACTACGTCTAGCGCCATCAGAAAAGCCAATATAGGGTAGCGAAGACTCCGACATCTGGAAATCAAACACAAGGTCATGTAAGGGAAGAGACCAGATAACGACAAAAGAAAGCTATAGTAACACACAAGAAGTCTGATACAATAAAAATACAAGTACTCGTGCACAGATGATTTTATGCATAGTACTTCTTCAAGTACAACCCATTTCTAGGTTCACTCATAGGGATACCATCATAATCTACTAACTCATAAGCTCCTTTTTCCAAAACTCGTCTAAATATATAAGGATCTCGCCACATGGCTTCGAATTTTCTAGCTCCTAGCATATCTCGATCTTGATCATAAAGGAGAATGAGATCTCCTTCGGAGAAAACGCGAGGCTTGACATGTTTTTCGTATTGGGCCTTGACACGTTATTTTTGAGCTTCTATAACTAGGGTAGCATCGCGTCGAGTTTCGTCTAATTGCATGAGATACAATAGACGTTCTGCCTTGGCAGAAGTGTTTGGTAGGAGTTCAACAACTAGTTATAAAGAGGGTATCTCGCATTCAATCAGGAGAATGGCTTCCAAACCATAGACTAATCGGAAAGGTGTAAACCCAGTAGCAGACTTGACGGATGTCCAGTAAGCCCACAATGATGAAAACAACATTGTGTGCCAACTTGTTTTGTGAATCCCTATCATTCGTCGAAGCATAGTTATGAGAAATTTGTTAATTGCTTCGACTTGGCCGCTGGCTTGTGGGTAATAGGGCATTGAGTTTTCATGGTGAATACCCAAATTTTCAGTAAGTTCGGACATCATGAAGTTTCTAAAGTGGCTACCGTGATCGGTGACGATAGCTTGGGGAACACCAAAATGAGCTATGACGTGATTAAAAATGAATAATGCTGCGATCTTTCCAGTGTTGTCAAATGTCGGCATTGCCTTGACCCATTTCGTAAAGTAATCGACAACAACAATAATGTATCCATGCCCCCCGACCGAGTGAGGGTGACATGTCATGAAATCGATGCCCCATTCCGCAAAGGGACCAACGGAGACCACAGGGTGAAGAGGAGTAGGATGTGACCGTATCTTGTTATTATAGTTCTGGTAAGCATGGAACTTTTGAATGACGATTATGCAGTCATGAAATAAAGAAGGCAAAAAATACCCTGCTTGTAAGATCTTCTGGGCAGTAGCATACCCAGACATATGACCACCATAGGCTCCAGAATGGCAGTCATTCAGAGCTTTCTCGGCTTCGTCGAATGTTAGACAACGTCAAAAAATAGAGTCAATCCCCCGACGATAAAGAGTCTCCCCGAGGATAATATATTGACGGGCTTGATAGTATATGCGACGTCGGTTAGTACTAGACAAAGTTGGCCGGAAAGTCTGGGTTCGGAGATATATAATGATATCACCATACCAAATATCATCAGTGCTAATAAGGAAAAGGGATTCATCATGTAATGAATCAACTACTACATTTTCCATGTCAGAATAGGGAAAGTCACATATCAACTCAGGAAACACTAAGGACTTCTTAGACTTGGCACGTTTGAATTCCAAGTCAAACTCCTGGAGTATCACAATCCATTTAGAGTATTTTCCCCCTAGAAATTGACGTGTAAGAATGTGTTGCATAGGGTTGCATGTAGAAATCACTGTAGTCTTGCGCAAGAGGATATAGTGTCGGAAGCGTTGGACGGCTTGAACGACAACCAAGGCCAGTTTTTCGACATGTAAATACTTGATTTCAGTAGGTGTTAGACTTCGACTCAAGTAGTATATAACATGTTCGTCGTTAGCATCATCTTCTTGAACGAGAACCATACCAATGGTGTAATCCGAGGCAACAAGATAGAGGAAATAATTGTGACTGTAATAAGGGGGAAACAAAAGCAGGGCACACGTTAGGGACAACTTCAAAGCTTCAAAAACATTGTTGGCGATGGTATCCTAGACGAACTCTGAACCCTTTTTTAAGAGTCACGTAAATCCACAATTTATCTCAGCATAATTGGGGATAAAACGACGAAGAAAGTTTACTTTCCCCTGCAAACTTTGTAACTGGCGAAGTGTAGAAGGAGGAGGGAGATTAAGGATTGCCTCAACCTTTGAAAGATTCACCTGGATCCCTTGACGCGAAACGATAAAACCTAGAAGTCGTCCAGATTCCATGCAGAAAACACACTTATGAGGATTCAAACGTATACGGTAGAACCGACAGTGGAAGAAAATGGCTCGGATGTGGATTGGATGATCGAATTGGCGCATTGAGTGAGCGGATAAATCGTTCAGATATGGTTGGACGATGTGCTTGATATAATGGAAATCATAAGACATAGCACATTGAAAAGTTGCGCCAACGTTCTTGAGACTGAAAGGTAGTTTTCAATAGGAAAAAGTACCCCAAGGACAAATAAAAGCGGTCTTATGTTGATCCTTAGGAACAATGTTGATTTGATTATACCCGAAGAAACCATCCATGAGGGAGAAGATTTTACTTCCGGCATAATCGTCGACAATCTGATCGACGAAAGGGGCAGGAAATTTGTCTTTGGGACAAGCTTTGTTGATATCCCTATAATCAACGCATACATGAATAGTGCCTTGTTTCTTGTCAATTGGGACAAGATTGGAAACCTAGTCAGTGAAAGCCACCGGATAAATAAATCCGTCTTTAAGAAGTTTCTTGACTTCAAGCTTGATAACAACTGCTTTAGGTGAGTGAACTGGATGAAGGTGTTGCTGGACGGGTTTAGCGTCGAGGTATGTCTTGATCTCATGTATCACAATCTCAGGGTCGATACCCGGAATTTCTTCGTAGCTCCAGGCGAAGATGTCACAAAACTCTTTGAAAAGGGATGTGTAGGTGACGATTTCATCAGAAGAATACGAAGCTCTGATATGGACATTTTTGACAATCCCAGGTTTGACAGACATGTCAAGGGGAATAATGGGCGAGATATTTCTTAAGTTACCTTCAGAAAAAACATCGTGTGCTGACTTGGGAATGGTGGAGATGATGACAACAGTCGATGGGGTCGATATCCGTTGGTAGTTCTCAATGGTATGTTTCTTTAGAAAGAGGATGGAACAATGATGTACATTGTCCCAAGGGGTGTCTTCCATGACATACATGATCATCTCGTCCGTGGGAAAAATGACATGGAAAGGATCTGGAGATAACTCACCAAGAGAAGAGGTAGAAGGTGTTGCCGATTGAAGTGGATTCAACTGGACTTAACAACATTTCATCACCGTAACAAAGATGATCTCCAGGGTCAGGTACTATTCAAGGGTCGTGAGATGTAGGAAGTTTTTGAATCGAGGTGGAGATCATGTTAATTGAAGTAATAGATGAGAATGAAACATCAGGCGGTGGGATGGGGAAGGTACCCATTAACAAAGAGTCTTTAAGAATGCCTACACCGACATTATCATAACCCGGTGGGGTTTTAGCGATGAACGGTACGTTTCCAGTACGGGTATCGAAATTAAAGAAGGCTAGTTGGTCGACGGTGACGACCTTTCCTTGATGTGGGAAATGTACCACACGGAAAATAGTCGACACAACGACACGCATAGAATCGATCTAGCTGTGGCCAAGTAGAAGATTGTAATCAAGGGGAGCGTCAAAGACTTCCACTTTGACTTGGAAAGTTTTTCCTTCTAATGTGATGGGCAATGAAGGAAGGACACTGTAGGGCTTAAAACTGGAGCCGATGAAGGCTTTGAGAGTGTTCTGGGATTCGTTCAAAGGGGGAGAACCAATGGCTTTCCAGCAAGCAAGAGACATGACACACATCAAGGCACCCTCGTTGATAACGGTTAGACAAATGTTTTTGTCAGAGACAACCACTTGGATCTGGAACACAAGTTGAGGGGGTAAACTTGGAATGTGATCCTCCAAGTAAAAAATTATTAAATTCGTATCTGTTAGATCGATTCCACCAATAGCTTTCAACAGTGCCTTCCGTTGCGTAGGAAAACTTTGAAGGACTTTGAGGGCTGACATCGTAGAAGGTGCTTGGGCCAGATATTCAACAATGCTGTAGTTCTGGGCCACATGAGCATGAGGATTGAAAGTCGATTTCCGAACGACGCCCTTTGGGGGGGGGATCAAAGAACTGTGTCGAGGCTCGGTCGTTCGAGATGAAGAGGACCATTGGTAGGTGAATTCGTGGGAGAGGGTTGTACCAAGAAAGGAGGTAGATAATCAACCTTATCTTTAGAGGGAGAATAATATTTGGCTCAAGTAGTAAGTGCAACATTGCTCTTCTTTGAATCGCCAGTACACATCAATACATAAGATGTAGTAGAAGATGAGGGTTGGTCATGAATGACCAACTGAGCTTGTTGTTTAGATGGGAAGGGTTGGGACAAAATGGATGGAGAAGGTGGTCTTGGAGCTCCTTGAAGGAACTTAGTGACCTCAGCGCGTCATGGAAAATCCTTCATGTAGTGATCATCACCACATATAAGACAAGGGTATCGAGGTTTGCGCTTATCCCGATCTTCAACAGGTGTATTTTTGGTTCTCTCTACTTGAGAAGTATTTTTGTCCTCCTTATTCTTACCTCTCCCCTTTTTAGATTTGTTTTTACCGGCTAGGGTAGATTGGACTGCAATTACCTCAGAAGTCTTGCCAGTGGGAGGGGTAGGAGACGGATCATTTTGAACATTAGAAGAAGCAGGTTTGGGGTTTGTGCTTGAGACAGAATGTGGTTGGGCCTGGAAAGTGCCAATCACACCGTCAACTGCATGCGAGGTAGTTGGAGTAGTTGAACTGGTGGAAGTGGAAGGACGAGGTAAGTCAGGTAGTAAATCGTAAAGGGTTCCCATTTTTGAATAAACGAGGTCAAGGTATTGAGCACGACTTGTGGCCTGTTCTTCCGTGACTACTCCACCCATGGAAATGTCACAACCGATGTCCTTCACAAATGATTTTGTGAACCATTCTACCAGCAACTAATCGGGGAGTTCAAGTTTAATGAGACATCGTCTCCGTCGCCACTCATGAATGTGATCGGATATATGAGTGGCTTTGTTTTGTTTGAAAGAAGTCAAAATCCCGTTCCTCGTGTCATAACGAATCGATAACTGGTAGTGTTTGAGGAAAGCCACAGCTAGGGTGTTGAAGTCAGAGAAGAAACCTCGTGGCAATTCTATATACCACTTCGCAGCAGAACCTGTGAGGGTTCTTTGAAAAATACGTAAACGAATAGAGTCATCCATCAACGAGTTGGATGAACACCATAGGTGAAAAGTCATAACGTGATTGTTTGGGTCCTCTCCTTCTTTATAGTCGAATTTAGGAATGTCCGATGGTAGCTTGGATGGTATAGCAGGCCATTGGGGAGAGTGACAAATTGGATCATTTAAAATCCTTGACAAATACGAAAGATCCAAAGTGGCTATGAAGGGTAGCTTTCAATTCACTTGTGGGTACTAGTGGCTTTGGGGAGGAAGCCTTGTTGGCAAACTAGTAGGACCATAAGCAGTCTACATATAATGTGAAGACCCAGGAAGATTCGGTGGTGGTTGGAGATGATAGTAGCTCATAGGATTGTACCCTAGAACAAGGACTTGAATTTGAGCATTCACCCCCCAAATGGGATTGAACGAACCTAGATATGGTTGGCCCATACTAGGGGGTATTATGGATGCAGCTGGAAACTGTTGCCCCCCAGTCGATTGAGGAGGATGTTGTATCAACTCATTTCAATACTGGGCCAAGGACGAAGGTATGTTTTTCCCATAAGGTGGGGTCGATCCTCCTATCGAAGGTGGTGTTCCAATTGGGGGTTGTGTTCCAATTCAGATTTGTGTGCCAAAAGGAGTTTTCCCATTGAGAGGTGGTTGAGTCATACCACCTTGGTGAAATTGTCCATCGACGGGAATCTGGTAAGTTGGTGGGAATCACAAAATAGTGCCACTAGGATTAAGACTTCCACTGGAGGACGAGAGAGGTCCTCCAAAAGGAAATTGAGGGAGTGTTGGAATAAAACCGGAAAGAGAGTTCCCAGAAGAAGAAGGACCACTAGGAGAGATAGATGGGGTTTGCGTAGGAGTGGGAATAGAAGAATTCAACGCACGATATCTAGGTGGTAGTGTCGAAGTGACGTTGGGCGTACACAGTTTGCTGATGAGAGAAAGACTAAACACAGTAAACCCGATTGGAACACTCGTAGTATTTGTGTGATGGGCCATTTCGATAGGGACAGTAGTAAACGATACTGTCTCTAGGCTAGAGATTTCAGAAATCACAAGTGGGTTGATTTCGGAAATCAGAGGTGAACCTGGACCAAAAAGGTCCCGTTGAAAAACACCCGTAGACCAAAAAAGATCTTGGCCTTCTATTCCTGGAAAGGGTCCAATTGGTGATCCAGAAGATGTAACAACTAAGTCTCCGGAAGAATTCAGTCGCATAAACGGTCACTCAGAATCAGGGTGAATTCGAAAGTCCTCTCGAGTATTGGTGATTCATAAATGTTCGAGAGAGTCAGTTCGTTCCACTTGTGGGGTGGTGACGTCTGGGACTTCACTCCGCTGAGGAGATCCCTCAGGTGAACTTATAGGCAAGGGTTGAGAACCTTCCAGATGCTCTGGAGATAAACCCTGCATTCTACATGAACGATGTGGAGGAGCTATAGTAACTGAGTGAGAAACTTCACGAAGAAAATATTATGGTCAACTTTGAAAAACAAACAACACGTGCTAGTAAACAAAATCTAGGAAGAAACACCAAGCTAAAAAGACCTTCTAATTCCAAATTCACTAGTTGGTGATGACATCCAACGTCACAACAACGAGATGAGAAGGGGCTGGTCTAGGGTGGAAAAGTTACGCTGACGACCAACTTAATGGACTTACACCTTGGTGCAAGCTCCCACACATAATCGTGGGTATACCCTCCAAGGAGCCCGAGTGAGTTTGGTCAATGTCGATTCCAGGTACCGTGAAGACTTTCCCCTTCACAGT
>JZKD02S2275704.1:14926-35215 GCA_000966675.3 Picea glauca
ACAATATCAGGGAATCCAGTACAAGGATAACCATTCGAATGCCAACCCATTCTTCTAGAAGATTCCCTTCTAGAACCATCGAGAATTCACCTTTTTCCAAGATTTAGAGAAGGTTTGCACCCTAGCTATGTTTCACAGTGCGAGAAGTTCACACCCTAGCTTAAGGTAGCCTGTGAGAATGGGTCATTCTCGCACCCTGGTATATTAGCAACCTGCGAACTCTCTTCAAAAGTATGTTTTCTGAGAAGAGATGAATGTCAATTTTCTTAGGAGAAAGTTCTTATGAGGAGCCTGAGTACACCATCATCAATACACCATCATGATGACCAAAATCATGGGTAAAAACAACTACTTCGGATCTTTCACATTTGGCTATGGTACGCATGTGTATATTTGCATTGAATGATAGTTTAAATATTGTTCATGTGCCTTCAGTAATGTAATTCTACTATGTTAAAGTTTATGTTTAATCAACGTAACACTATCCATAGATTTCATTTTTATCTTTCTGCAAATTGTCTTGATGAGCCCAACGTTTTATGATTAGAGAACGTAAATTCATCCCAGTCTTATGATCATTGTATTTTGAATTGATTTCTCATGGTGAACCCAAACTCTGATTACAATGACCTATTTGCATTTTTCTTTAATGATTTAATATGAAGAAAAATTATGTTTTTATCTTCTGTCCCTTATCCTTATGTTATTAGTCTATGCCTGAGCAGTCATCCAGGAGCCTAATCGACTGTCTTCACTCTGGTGTTTAAGATTGAAATTTAAATTCCCTGCTTTCCTGTGCATGGATGATAAGTGAAGGATAATTTTTTTCCAGCTATCTATCCCTTACTTATCTCTGCGTTTTTCTCTTATGATTAATATCTAATTTTTGTGCCTTCTTTGTTAATGAGTATCTCTGCGTTTTTGATTGATTCATTGCTGAATGATTAATCTTTGCACCTTCTTTGTGAATGATTAGATCTGCGTTGGAATGAATAATCCCTGAATGTTTAAAATCTGTGATTTGATTGACCAACCTCGAAATGTATCAACTCTGTGTTTGAATGTTTAATCCTTGAGTGTTAACTCTACGTTGAATGACTAAATCCCTGAATGTTAAAAATCTACATTTTTTATTGATTCATCTCCGATCACATTGGATCCTTGCCAATTATACAGTGAATCTCTACACAGTGAATCTCTACATAGCAAATCTATACACAACGAATCTATACCTTCTCGAATATATACACAACGAATCTATACCTTCTCGAATATATACACAACAAATCTATACATTCACGAATCTCTACATATTAATTTGGGATTCCTGGATTGATATTTACACAACGATTTTATTCCAGTGATAATTTTATTCCAACAATTTTATTCTAGTGATAATTTTATTCTAGCGATTTTATTCCAGCAATTTATTATGGCGATTTCATTACAGTGAAAATTTTATTACATGGAAATTTTATTACAAGTGATAATGTTATTCCAATGATGTTATTATAGCGCTATCCTTATAGCCATTTGCTTATATGATTATCTGACAACGATTTCCATAAATTTTAATTATTAGACCACGAAATATGGGTTAGCTAGTGATTCCCATAAATTATATTGTTAAGCAGTGAAACAATTAATAGATAATGATATCATTAATTTTATTATAGAACAATATGGAAGTTAATAGTGATTTTGTTAATAGATACAGTAGCATGTATTAATAGACCGCATTATGGATGGTTGACATCGATTTTTAATAGAAACAATAACATGTATTAATAGACAACAATATGGATTATTGTTGACAACGATTGGTCAATCGATAGAGTCATAATTATTTATAGACAACGAACTGTTGTTAGACGACGATACCAATAGATTGTCAATAGAATTATCGATAGTTTTTATCAATGGAATTTATCTCTATGATTTTATTTTTATTAGACAACAAATCTCTTAGAGTTTTGCCCAGCAAAGGTAGCGCCCTGGGCGATCTTCTTGGCTATATTACATAGCCTTTATACACCACGAATCTCTTGGAAATTTTCCTAGTTTTGATTTTGTTTCTGCCAGGAATCAAGCGCTTGATTGGCTATGGGAGAGGCTTTTAGAATCATACCTCCATTAGAAAAATGACACGGGCTGAAAGGTTGAAGATCCTAAATTACTAAAGGCGATACTCCTTACTATCGTTAACAATTTATTGAAGTACCATCCAATATTAAATTTGGGAGATTATTCACATTTTCTGTATACTACCAAGGCATCGTAATATCTCACTTGTTTTAGTCTCCTTATGGATTCTGTTTTATATCATATAATTTATTTTCTTCTGGTTACATGGATTTCACCTAGTTTTTACATCGCGATTTACCCCGTACCTCACAACAATTTTGGGCTTGACTCTACCTCCATTTGGATTGATAATCTCTTTCTGTGTTTCTATTGGTAAGTCTCTGCATTTGGATTGATAAATATTTTCCTTCTTTTTGATTGACAAATCCCTTCATTGATTGATAATCCATGCCTCCATTTTGAATGATAAATCTTTGCGTTTGTGAAGGATAAGCCTCTACGTCTTCCTTCTTTATCTCTGCGTTGACGGAAATTTTAATTTCCTTAATGTTATTCCTATCACTCTCATGTAATGTTATTTGTATGTCATGTAATTCTTTTTATTTAAAAATAATGTTAACCCAAGTGGTGTTATGATACTTTTGGTGATGTGTTAAAAATATTCTCTTTAATTAATAAATGATACCACTAGAAATACATATATACTTTAAGGTTACAATTAATAATTATTTTTATTGAAAAACAAATGTTAACAAAAAGGCTTAGTCTAGGTTGATGCTTGGTTGATGCTTGTGATTGTGTAAAATGAAAATCATACCATGGTTAAAGAGTAAATGTTAAATAATTACTAACCTATGGTGATATTTATTCTCAATGAAAATAAATGCCACTCCACACAAATCTTGGGTTATGTTGATGTTTTTATTATTTATAGACAATAACATTTTCAATGTTTTTAATATATGATATACAATAGTGCCTTATAATATATAATTAATTATCTAAAAATGATGTTTTATTTGACGAACATAATCCCTAATCAGTTCAAGTGTGTATAATTTGATAGTTTCTCTTGCGCCATGGAGTTGGTTGATTATGATGAGTTTGCGCAGGATTACCCGTGTGCCATGATTATTGTGGATTGGGATTGATGGATTGATGAGTTGGGTGAAGTGGTTTGTGAGTCTCTATTTGTTTATTGATCCCCAACGTTTAAGCGACTTGTTCAATTGTAAGAAAGCACTCGTTATGGGTCGTTATTATGATGTTGATGCATTGTGGTGTATATCATTAATATTGGCAATAATGTGTCGATGTTATGTTGTGAATGTTGTTTTTGTTAATAATTTTCCATTCATGTATGGGTTGGCATGTCAAAATTGTTGTTATAGATTGTGATGTTTTTCCTTATGCTTTAAAAAAAAAAAAAATTTACTTGTTGTGTGCCGCTTGTTGTCATAATGACAGGGGTGTTACATATGGTATCAGAGCGGGTTCAACCCTATGACTGTGGATCACCATGATTTCCATTGCAGTACACCCTTGACTAATAACCTAGCGCTAATTAAAACTTTAATGTGTCCATCCGGTGATCTCGAATGGAGGACGCCTCAGAGGTTCGCAACGTGGTGCCATGGAAGGAGGTGAGATGCCTCCAAAATTTTTCACGCCCTCAGAGTATAACCCCAAGGGGAAGAACAAGTCCTTGGGTTGGATTCAATTGTTGTAAGGGATGATGATGGTCTGACAAGGTCCTTCCAGGGAATGTCAGAGGACTCGATTCACCATCTGTACTAAGACGAGGCCAGGGCGCCTGTACCCCTGAGGGTACATAGTGCACCCCAGCTAGTACACTTAGCATTCACTGAGAACTCGAGAGGGTAAAGTTCTCAAGTCCACAAGTTCCACGGATGACTCAGTCATTGAGGCATGGATGAAGAGCAAGGAAATGTGCTTCATTCTTCACGATTACGACCTCTAACATGAAGGTAGGTAGGGAAATATTTCAACTGAAGGGGGAGCGCTCTTTTATGTTGGAAGACGCTCCTTCCGCAATTGAACATGGTTGTCAAAGATGTGTCATGTTAACTGTTCGAGGAATGGTTCTGAGAGAGGTATCTATCAGAGGAATTCATTGAATGTCATATCAATGAGTTCAATGCCTTGCGATAGGGAGGCGTACGGTGCCCGAGTACGAGGCCCATTTTATGGAGCTGCTTCGGTATGCTCCGAACTTGAATACCAAGAAACTTAAGGTCAACAGGTTCATGTTTGGCCTTAATGCCAGCATTTGTCCAAAGGTTAGGATCTCGATGCCTCAAAAATTTCACGATGTCATCTAGAAGGCACTCATAGCAGAGGATGAACTTATCAGGGGGTTCAGAGCGGGACTCCAACGAGACTCATGAGGAAGGTGTCATCTGGTGTGCAACAACATCAGACACCAGCTAGACATTCACTAGGATATTGTGGTTTCCAGAGAGGATCCACTTTCACTACATGCCGATGACCAATGCCTCAACAATAAAATCCTTACCGGGGACCACAACACTAGTAGCAACGTCGACCGCAGCAGCAGCAGTTCGGGCTTGTTCAGCAGAACAGACCAGGGTTCCAAGCCAGTGGGTCGTCATCTTCTACTTCAGGTACCAGGAGTACTGGACTGAATAAAGGGTGTTGGACATGTGGGGAGCCACATTACCAACGCGACTACCCAGTGGAGAGGACCAGAGCATTTGGATCAGTCAGACCCACTACTGTGGGAGATTTGGGCAAGGCCCATCAGATTCATGAAGTGGTGAATAACTGCAAGGCAGAGAACCAGTCGACTATGCTCAAGACGTCAAGTACCATCGCTGACCAGACCCTTAGTATTTTGATAGATTTAGGTGCTACAGAGAGTTTCATTTCTAGTGCAGCGCTCAAAATAATTAAGGTAAAGGTAGTCGGATAGGACAAGTTTAGATTTGTAGAAATGGCTTCAGGAGCCAAATGAAAGGTTAGTGGGAAGGTTACGGGCTGTAGCCCTAACCTGGGATATTTTGTCACCAGGTCCAACCTATACATCACAATATTAGGATCTTATAACATTGTGATCAATATGGACTGGTTGGAATCGCATGAGGTGATACTCAACTGTAAGATGGAACGATTGAGTTTGGTCGATGATGAGGGGAAGAGACGTGTGATTGTAGGTCAGAACTAGGGAGTTTCCCCCTAAGTTTCATCTCTTCCTTGTGGCTATGGAAGAGCATGCACAAGAGATGTAATATTTTTGCGATCCTTACGTTAAACGAGAAGGGAGTAGCGGAAGGTATAGAACACATTTCGGTGGTGAGAGAATTTGCAGACGACTTTCCTGAGGAGTTACATGGGATTTTTCCAGAGAGGGAATTGTAATTTACCATAGACCTAAAAATGGGGACTGAACCGATAGCAAGAATGCCTTATCGAATGTCGACCCTAGAGTTACAAGAATTGAAAATGCAACTAAAGGAGTTGTTGGACCTGTGACTTATACATCCAAGTGTGTTACCGTGGGGTGCGCTTGTTATATTCATACCAAAGAAAGATGGGTTGTGGAGAATCTGCATTGACTACCTTCAATTGAGCAAGGCAAAGATCAAGAATCAATATATGTTGCCAAGGATTGATGATCTGTTCAATCAGATGCATGGCACGACAATGTTTTCAAAGATCGACTTGATATCAGGGTATCACCATTTACGAATCAAGGAGGATGACGTCCCTAAGACTGCCTTTAAGACAAGGTTTGAACATTACGAGTTTACCATTTTACTTTTGGGACTAACGAACTCCCCAGGGGTATTTATGAGTTTGATGAACAGGGTGTTCTGCGAATACTTGGAAAAGTTCGTCCAAGTATTCATTGACGATATTTTGATTTACTCTCAGACAATGGAGGAGCATAATGAGCACTTGCACTTGGTAGTACAATGTCTGCAAGAGAACAAATTGTATGGGAAATTGTCTAAATGTTCATTTTATCAATCAAAGATTCACTACTTAGGGCATGTCATCTCTGGCGAAGGTATCATCATGGATCCAACAAAATTCGAGGCTATTATGGAATGGACAGTGTCGACGAATGTCCCAGAAGTGCGTAGCTTCATGGTTTTAGAGGGATACTATCGATGGTTCGTCGAGGGTTTTTAGAAGATAGAAAATCCGATTACGAAATTGCAGAAGAAGAACAAGAAGTTTGTTTGGAACGAGAAATAGGTGGAGGCATTTCAGAGGCTCGAGGAGTTGTTTATGAAAACACCAATATTGAAGTTCTCTGACATGGACACAAACTTCTTGGTGTGAACTAATGCATCCAAGGAAGGCTTAGGCATATTTTTGATGCAAGACGATCAAGTGATCGCTTACATCTTGAAAAATTTTAGAAGGCAAGATGAGAACTATGCAACGCACGATTGGGAGTTATTGGCCATTGTTTATGCCTTGAGATTTTTGGAGACACTACCTTATTGGATGGAAATTCCAAATAAAAATGGACCACTGTGGACTACAACACATCTTTTTGCAAAGCGACTTAAACGCACGACAACGACTTTGGTCGGTATTTCTAAGCAAGTACGATTTCAAGATTACTTACATAAAAGGAGTAGTGAATAGAGTGGTTTATGCATTGGGTTGGAGACCACACATATTTTCGGTGATGCCTGTTCAAACGAATCAACATGAAAAGATTCAAACTTTATAGCACGACGATGAATGGTACAAAGAGGTCAAGGATTTTATTGTACAAAACACAATGATGGTACTAAAATTTGAGGGTTTTAAAAGTAAAATTTACATACCTCCCAATGATGAGTTGAGGAGTTTGATCCTAAAGGAGGATGATAGAGCGGTGTACATGGCTCATCCTGAAGTCACAGAGATGAGGGAAGACCTTAAACCCTTATTATTTTGGAAAGGAATGAAGGCATACATAGTCAACTACGTGGCAATATGTCTAGAATGTCAATAGGTGAAGGTTGAACATAGACATCCTGTAGGATTAATACAACCGTATTCTATTCAGGAATCAAAATGCAAGATCATTTCAAGGGATTTCATTGTTGGATTTCCACTGATGGCAAGGAGACACTACTTGATATTTTGGTAGTCGACACTCTGAAAAAGAGTGCTCATTTTATTCCTGTGTGTACGACGTATCAGGAACCTCACATAGCTAGAGTTTTCATCAGTTAGATTATGAAGCTGCATGGCATGCCTAAGAGGATTATATCTGATAGAGGATCGATGTTTACAAGATGATTTTGGACTAGTTTCCAAGAGGCCTTGGGAACCCAACTTAACTTTAGTACTGTGTATCATTGGGAAATAGATGGGAAGATTGAGTGAAAAAACCAATGTTGGAGGATATGTTGCATATGTATGTGATGGACCAACATAAGTGTTGGGAAGAATTCTTTCCACTAGTAGAATTTGCATATAACAATAGTTATCAAAGCACCATTACGATGGCGCCTTTCAAGTTTCTTTATGGGAGACCATGTTAGACACCTTTGGGTTGGGATCGACTTGAGGATAGGGTCCTGTTGGGACCTGAAGCAGTCCAAGAAATGGAAGATCAAATGAAAATCATAAGACAAAGGATAAAGGAAGCGCATGATCGACATAAGAGTTATGTCGATGCGTGTCATGTGGATTGTAGTTATGAAGTTGGTGATAGAGTCTTCTTATGGGGGAAACTGCATAAGAGTTCGATCAATTTTGGAAAGGGTGATAAACTCTCTCCTATTTTCATGGGACCTTTTGATAATTTGGAAAAGAAGGGCTCATGGCCTATCAACTAGCCTTGCCCGATTCTTTGAGGTGTATGCATGATGATTTTCATGTATCTGTTTTGAGACATTATATTAGTGATCCTACACATGTTATTGACATGAGTTCCTTATAGGTATATGATGAGTGTGTGCTCATGGTGGAGTCAATTTGCATCTTGGACCATCGCATTTGACAACTACAGTGTTGAACAATAGATCAGGTAAAGGTCTAGTGGGACAACTATAGTGTGGACTCAGTGACCTGAGAGGATGCATATGATATGCGTCAGCAGTTTCCATTTTTGTTTGATAGATAGACTTATGATACTATGATACACTTTATTTCATCACTTGTATACTTTGAATCTTCGGGACAAAGTTGAAAAAAAGAAGGGGTGTATGTAACAACCTTCTCTTGTGCGAATTGAGCGAACTTATTCCTTGAGGACACTTGTGTGCAAGTAATATAGGTTATTATACTATTGTTTGTTTTGATTATGATGATGAGATATGGTGGATTTGATAATACGTTATTGTTGTATTTTCATAGACATGTGCTATTAACTGGGTTATCCTCAGTGTGCAGGACCCTGGACATTGAGGATGCAGAGGCATCGATGAAACCCCTTGGACTCCAGATCGAGTCATGGAGTGGATTGTTAGGGTTTGAATGTTGTTGATGTTACATATGTAAATATGATTATATGTGATGATGATTGATTATTATTGCTGACATGATTCGTTGATGGATGTAGGCTGAAGATAGCTTGCCGACCAGATGAACATTTGGAGTAGAGTGGTCATGCACGACAACCAGAGACATTGATGGAGGGGTGTGGTAGCAGGCCTACCACAACCTACTAGCACTCCCATCGTGGCTCTAACTGTAGGTTAACGATTAGGTAGTTTGAGAAGACTCACGTTGCTGTGAGGGAAGACTGTGACAGTCACTCATGATGATTCTAAGGGGCATGCAATAAGGCAGGGGCCTTATTCGTTAGAGGCCCTTAGTCTCCCATAAGATCACTATTGGGCACTTTAATTGTCTAAATGAATAGACAATTAAGATGTTCAATATAAATTGTCAACCCAGGGAAGTCTATTGTTACAAGATAATTGTACACAATCTATGCTATATTATGGAAGCAACACTAATCTAATTGTATTAGGGAAAAAGAAACAAAAATTATCACTAACACAATTATGCTGATACAGCTGGAGTTCTATAGAATTGAAATCATAGTTGAAATCTAAACTGATGAGTGTATAAGAATCCTAGATTACCTACTCTAATCTAACTTTCTATTTTACTTTTACAGGAAGAAGTTCTCTACTAATTGAAAAAAGAAATATACTTGTTGCAAGAAAGTAATTCACATTTTTATTTTCTTTTACTTGAAAACAAGATTTTAATCTAATGCAGAAAAAGGGAAATCAATTATCCAATAGTGTTCAAGAATCAACTTTTAATTCTCATGAAACAGATTTATGCACATCTAACAGGAAGGAAGTAGACTGTAAAAACAACTGTATTCTAGAATTGTTTAACAGATAAATCATTCACATTAAAACAACTATTCTAGAATTCAAAATAGAGGGGAATCTGTGAGGAAGGTGGGCCCTTTCCTTCTCACTGAATCCTTTCAAAGAAATAAGCTACAATTTGCTAAAGAAATTCAATCCACTCTTCTATTGATTTGTCGAAATGTTCAGGTACAATAAGATTTAATTCACTTTACTTTATCAGAGTAAAAATCCATCCCTCGGATTACAAAATCTCTGCTATTTAAAGTCAGAGCCATTCAGTTAAAAGAAAATAAGAACAGCCTTGAGAATCCCCAATTCTCAAGCTGTTCGTATGATATCATTAATACAAGATCTATAACTAATCTTGTAAGTTAAAACATGTAACAATAACATCTTTTAGGATCAATGGAATTTGTTGCAGTAGTCGTGTAACAACAGAATCGATGGCACCTATTGTAGTAGTCATGTAACAACTTCCAGGATTGGTGCATAGATGTAACAACTTCCAAGATTGGCACATAGTTGTAACAACTGGTGTAAAAGCAACGACCATTCTTTAAGACTTGGCTATTCTATACATTTCGATCATTAGTTGAATCATTTTATGGGTAAAACATGTGAACGCTACCAATCAAACATGCTAAGTAAATGAAAATAGAAATGAAAGATAAATGATTCATACCTTGGAAAAAAAAGGTCTTAGCACACATTATAGTAGGCATTAGCTTAGAGATGATAAGGTTGAATAGGAAAAATATGTGATGAAAAAGGAACATTTATGGGTCCTAACATGCCCCCCAACTGAGGGCATTGCATGTCCTCATGCAAAACACATTCAAACCTTACTTTGTAGAATAATTAGGGAACCGGCTCCTCCAGTGCAAAATTGCTAAGATAATTTTCTAAGTGCTTGTATGGAAAAATGTTGTGTTAAAAAGAAAATCTGTTGTGTCAACAATCTGTCTGAGTTTATTTTTCTTGAAGAACAAAATCAGTTTGAGTTGCTTGAATAACAACTCGTGAGGGAAAAAAAGGTTCTTGTTTGAAAGATGATGGTAATCTAGCAACTGCCTTATGACGTTGAGATCTCCTTAGTTTGGCTGGTCTATGTGTAGCAGTAATTGCATGTTCAATATTGACTGAGAGAGTTGTTGGTCCTTCAATAACTGGCACTTTTACTATCTTATAACCTGCCTCAAAGTAAATGTTTCCACACTCAAATCACATGAGTTCTTTATTTCTGTCCATAACAACTTTTTTCAGTGCTAGGATGTCCAAGGTTATCCCTTATGGATTCTTCTCCGAGCAGTATCCACCTCTTGTTTCAGGGTATTTAACTCTTCTTTAAGGCTTTCATTCTCTGGTATGAGTGCAATAATTTTGAAGTTTTCTGTATTCCTTATCTTTCTCTCAATTTGGGCAAACAATTGGGCAAGTGGCACATCCTCAGTATTATTTGTAACTGGTTCTTGTGGGGTAGTTATACTATCAATAGTTTCTTGTGGAAAAATTGTTTCTTGGGTAACAACTGGGTCTGTCATGACTGGTTCTTATGGAACAATCTCGACTTGGATGATTGGTTCTTGTGGAATAGTCTTGATTTGGACAACTGGTTCTTGTGGAACAACTTCATCCTGCATGACTTGTTCTTGTATACCAGTCCCATCATTTGCAGTTGTCTCTACTCACACTTTTAGCTCACTGGAAGAGACTGGTTCTTGTGTGATAGTCTCTTCATCAACCATAGAGGATAATGGATGAATAATAGGAATAGATTGTTCCATAACTTTCCATCCAATTGCTGCTTCTGCAAACCTGGTAGACCTGGTTCTTCTCCTAGGTAAAATAGAAACGAAAGCAGAGGCTTTCTTCTTCGTTGCTGGAGGAGGAACAAGAGGTTCTTCCTCAACCACAAAAGTAGGAAATTATGGTATACCTGGGTATTCTATGATCTGTACATCATTACTTGATGTATGATGCACAAAATCATCAAGTAAAGCCGATGGTTCTGCTGCGATTTGAGTACATTCAGTTTGAATTGAGAAAATAGTTTCTTGAAGTTCCTTGCACAAAGTAAAACCTGGTATATGTATCTTTGTAGAGTTCTCTGTCACAGCAGTAGAAGGGTTCTAAGTTGATGTTGATGTAATTCGGTCAAGGTCTTTCCGACATTTTCCTTTGAATGGACATTTTCTTTTCTGAGATAATCCACTGGCAGTGATAGTAGGGCTTGGAACAGTTGTTGCAATAATAGGTGGCTCTTGTGTTACTGCCGATGCAACAACAAAAGGGGTATTCATACTTGTTGTTGCAGTGGACTGTTCTGACCTTGTTCACTTTCTAGGTGATCCAGATACAGGAGAAGGGGTTCTTGTTTTAGGACTAGGGGGTAGTTTTTCAATAACACCTTCCACAACCAAGGGTTGTGACGCATGTCTTGGTCTAGTAGCTGGTTGTTCATCATTTGGCGAGATCACAGCTACAGGCTATGCCAATTCAAATCCATCGAGGCTTCTCTAGTTGGTGCTAGGATGGCCATGGGTTGTGCGTTTACTTCTCTAGGTTGTCTTACGGGTAGTGATAGTAGGGGTTTGGACTACTGTTGCAGCCGAGGGAAGAGACTCGGGAAGAGGTCCAATATTATCTGCATGTATAGAATGTGGTTGGTCTGCTACAATAGGTAATGGGTTATTGGAAATGCCCATACCTTGGTGAATTAATAGTCTGATGAGTCTGTGATTAGAAAGGAAGTTCTTGGGGTTCTTGGCTTTTTTTACAAAATGAGCCATGTTATTCAATTAATGGAGGAGAAAATAAGGAATGTTTATGAATTTCTGATGTCGTAGATGTGATAATAGGATGAAATCAGAAAAATAAACAACTTGGTACCTACCTTCGCAGGTAATGTACCTTTTGACAAATTATGCAACTTTCCCCCATGGCTCTGGTAAGGAATTGACATCTGCACCTCTACCTTTTTTCTGAACTTGCTTATTGTCAACAAGGAAACTCTTCTGAGCATCCGAAAGATGTGTTTTTTTGTTAAACCATCGGTCTCCTATTGTTGGCAACCCTGTCACAACAACAATGCTTTCTTTTGACACTGGAATCCTGACCCTATTCACCATTGAATATCCTTTGGTGAGATTTTGACTAAACGCCAATACCTCATCTTCATTAAACCCCTTCAGCTTCTTAAAATATGATATCCAGACGACCTGAAGAAATATTTGGTAGGCCTCTGGGTGTAACAGAAAAGTGTCCAAATTTGCGAGTTCATACCTCACAGTTGATCCTCCCATGATGTTGCTTGAGAGTCTAACAGGCACATAGGAGGAGAGACTAGCATCTAAACCAGAAATGAAACAGGTTCGAACATGGTTTGCATATAGAATACAGTGTCTCAAAAAAAAGAAGTTTGGTTGAAAAGGTGGTGGATGTGAGTATAAAATACGGCTTGGATGGCTAGATTTGCATTCCCCCCACCAACTAATCGGATTGGCTCCATGTGCATCGATTTAGAACAAGTGGTGAGAAAATAGGAAATCATGCTTTTATATCTTCATTAATTTAACACATAGGATTAGTCATGTACCTCATATCTTACTGTACATAACAGTCTGTCAGAGTAATCGCACTATCCAACTGCCATCTAAGTTGCATGGAATAACTAACATGATGAAGGATAGTGTGAGAAATGATGATATGACAACTGGAGAAGAGATGGAGTCCTTTCTGTAGTTGATCAGTTGGAAATTGCTAGATGTGAAGTCAAGTAGTGATGAAACAACACATTCAGACAGAGAAAACGGAAAAAGATAGCTGCAGTATTAACAAATTAGCGGTGTTGCAACATGGAAAGATTGTAGAGCTAGAGTAGCAGCATTGGCAGAAATGTGAAAAAGAAAGAGTGAAGTGGCAAGAAAAAATAACAACGATTAGTGTATCAACATGTACTTCGGTTAGAATGGCGGAGGTAGGTGTAACAACAAATGAGATGGTCGGAAAAAGAAAATGGTGCAACCACGTGAAAAACTACCATTGTGTAACAGTAGGGAAATTGGCCAATTTATTGGAAATGGGTGTAACAACAGGAAAATTGACCAATTTATCGGAGATCAATGTAACAGCAGGAAAATCGGCCAATTGATCGGAAAAGGACATAACAGTATGGAAAGTGGCTAATTTATCGGAAATGGGTGTAACAACATAAAAATTGGCCAATTTATCGGAAATGGGTGTAACAAAATGGAAATCGACCAATTTATCGAAAATGGGTGTAACAACATGGAAATCGACCAATTTATCGAAAATGGGTGTAATAGCAGGAAAACCAACCAATTTATCGGAAATGGGTGTAACAACATGGAAATCAACCAATTTATCAGAAATGGGTGTAATGACAGGAAAATCGGCCAATTTATCGGAAATGGGTCTAACAGCATGGAAATCGACCAATTTATCATAAATGGGTGTAACAACAGGAAAATCGGCCAATTTATTGGAAATGGGTGTAACAACATGGAAATCGGCCAATTTATTGGAAATGGGTGTAACAAAAGGAAAATCAGCCAATTTATCGAAAACAGGTGTAACAATAGGAAAATTGGTCGAATGTTGCATCACTTAGTTTTTAGGAAGTTTTCTAACTTCCATAAACTAATCGTTTGACTCCTATTTTTTTGCTGTACTCAACCTTGTTGTTCATCAATTCACCTACGCACACATAACTACCTGATACCTTTCAAGGTTGAATTTATTAGCATAGTAAAAAAAAATCGAACAAAAACAGAGAAATTCGAATTTTGCTGAGTTTATTTATATACAAGGTTTGAGAAAAATAATTCCTAAGGTTCAGAAGGGGAAGGAGAAAGCTCCTTTCCTTTTAAGAATTGATAACCTGTATCGGTTGTACATCTAGATTTGAATTCTGCCTTCGACAGTGGATGTTGATACAGGCGCATGTGATGACCATTTGCATGTAACTGTGTATTGGATCCATCAATATTGATCAACCTGACTGTCCCATTGGGAAAAATAGTGTCTATCTCATAAGGTCCTAGCCATCATGTACGCATCTTAACCTGAAATTATTTAAAGTGCGAATCATACAACAGAGCCCAATCTCCTTTCTGGAATAATTTGTTCTTGAAGACTTGGTCATGCCATTTTGTTCTCTCTTGTTGAATCACCGAGGTTTGATGAATAACGTCCAAACGCTTTTCATCAAGCTCATTGAGATGCTGCAGTCCGACCTTCTATTCCATAGTCAAGTCAAGGTTGATTGCTAATGCAGTTCTTAAGGTTTTGATTTCAAATTCAATGGGAAAAATAAGGCTTTTTCCATATACCAGCTCACAAGGAGAAAAACCAGTTGTGTTTCTCCAAGTAGTTTGGTAAGCCCATAGAGCTTCATGAAATTTGTCTGTCCAATCCCGACGATGTTCTCTCATTGTTTTAGTAAGAATGGCTTTGATAACTTTGTTGGTACTTTCCACCTGGCCATTGCCTTGTGGATGGTATGAAGAAGCTATTTTATGTAAAACATGATATTTATTGAGTAGGGATTCAAGTTTATGTGATGTGAAAGGGGGTCCCCCATCAGTTATTAATTCCCTGGGAACTCCAAACCTAACAAAGATATATTCAAACAAGAATGCTAGGATATATTCTTCTGAGGCCCTAATGAGTGCTTTCGCCACGACCCACTTGGTCATGTAATCTGTACAAACCAATATATATAATTTTTAATTAGAAGGTGGGTTAATGGGCCTTATTAAATCCATGGCCCATATCTCAAAAGGCTCTAACACTACCTGTGGCTGGAGAGGCATCTCATCCCTATGATTTGGCTGACCCATTCATTGGAAACTGTCACAAATTTGAATGTATTTATTGGCATCTTGAAATATGGTGGGTGATGCAGGAGCATCCACAACACATTTAGCGAGCCCACACATTGAGGGGAAACAACTAGACAACACCAACACATATTTTGAAATACTTGGAAATCGTTGCACTGCTCTTTAAATGAAGTCATGTTTAAAGAAGCACACTTGTATTGTAAAGGGGACCTTGAGACTTTAAGCTCACATCCTTAGTAGATAGGAAGGCATTTAATAGATTTAATGGAGGTAGGTAGATATTTAAGCCTAGATTAGACAGTTTTAGTTCTCGAGAGGGAAAACGGATATAGACACCCTCCTTTGAATCATTGTATCATTATCATTCAGATTCATTCATTCAGGAGCACGAAGAGAGAACAAGCAGAGAATTTGTGAAGAGCACCCATGTAAAGATGTTTTTGAATTAATAGAAGAGAGTCTTTGATTCAATTTCATAGCTAGTGTTGTTTCTTTGTGTATGATGTTTATGCGTTCATGAATGTTTGTTTTCTGGTCATGCAATTGCTTCGAATATTCTATGCATGTGATTTCAAGGTTTTTAACTAAAGTCTGAGAGAGAAGAGAATGAGTTTCGAATGTTTCTCTGTTTGAGTCAGGAGATTCCTGCATAGAGTGTAGTTGAATTCATCCGCATAGAGTGCGTTGATGAGGCTCGATAGTTAAACCCTTATTCTCATTCTCCCAGAAGTTGGTGTAAGTTGGTAGAGCCGTGCAAGGCGTGCACAGGCTGAAGATAGCTCAGGGTTGCGATTCTGAGAAAAGGGAATTAGGATTGCTGTCACAGGGGAACACGCAGAGTCGAGGAAGCTTCAACACTTCATCCTGTTCAAAGATTTGTCCACAGGAGGAGTGCAACAAGTCCTCATAAAGACTTGTGAAGCAAGGACAAGCCCAGGAGGAATAGGCCTACAGTTCACTAAGGGAGAATTGCAGGGGTGCTATGGAAAGCTCAAGAGAATATCCACAGGTTGGCGAGTGGTTGAACAAGGTTTCGCAGAGGGAGCGTTTAGTTTATCTCGCAGAAAATATCAAAGGATGGATGGACGGTTGAAATATCCTGGAGAGATTCCACAAAGACCAGATGACCGTTGGATCTTGCAAAGCCACAAGGAGTTTAAGGCGTGAACACTCAAAGGTTCGAATCCAGGAGGAAGTGGAGCCGTAGATCTGAAGTCATAGGGACGTCAGATCATAAGCAACATCGCATATTGGCATATCACGAGTTGGAGCACCAAGTTGTTGGAACGAGAGTAGCGATGTCACAAAGAGCGATACTCCGATAAGATCTGAGTTGTCGATGGTGCGAGACGCGTGTCAGTTGATCCCGAGGAGTTGGGAATCGGAGGATCGGGGTTCTCAAAGTCAGAGAATGCTTGCATGTTGGATTCGCGATTAGTGATATCCCGACGGTGACGTGGTAGTGTGGGACCATGAGAACTAGTGGAGTACAGGTGGCATCATATCGGGGATCGAGGAAAGCTAAGTCCCGAGTCCAGGAACATTAGGAATCGCGATCCCTCGAGTTCCGAAATTTTGATAGAAGGGTAAAGGGCGGAGAAGTCAAGTCCACACGTGTCTCGGAAAATCGGCCCATCGGGGTTCGGAGTTTGGAAGTTCAATTTGTCGACGTCGCGAGTAGTGATTTCCCGACAGGGAGGAGTTTCGATAGCGGAGGGAAGTCAACGTTGACTCGCATCGGACTTCAGGGAATCGTGAGGTAAGAAATGCGCGACCATAGGATTCGCGAAATCGCGAAGCCCGATTTCCCAATTGTGAAGGGAGGTCAGAAAGGAGTTGTTGTGGGTGAAGAATTCCCGACAGGGAATTGGAAGAGCATTGTCGCTCTTTGGGGCCAAGGTCAGAGAAGGTCCTGGTGGAAGCGGGTCACGCGGGGTGCGCGTGCCAGCGACGCCAGAGTGGTATCAGAGCTGGAAGTCTTTGTTTTCTATAACAGAGAGAGAAAACATCATGCCGCCGAGGAGAGAAAGACAATCACCTGACCCAGAAGACAGGGAGGTGAGAAGAAGAGGTAGGCCGACAGGAAATCTAGAAATGGAGCGGCAGATGAGAGATCTTCGAGCAAGGCTTGAGGAGATGGAGACAGCGCAAAGACACAGAGTTGGTATAGGGGATCTTAGTGATTCCGAGGTGGAAGAGGAAGCTGGACACGAAGAAGAGGTCACAATAGAGGATGCATCAACTGAGCGATTAATCAAAGCTATCGCCAGGATGAGTTCAAATACCAAAATGGATATTCCAGTCTATGAAGGAAGCCTGGATGCAGAAGAGTTGTTGGACTAGATCAGAGCTCTTGAACCTACTTCGATTATGAATATATCAAAGAGGATAAGAAGGTAAGGCATGTTGTTACCAAGTTGAAAGGACATGCAGCCTTATGGTGGGATGAGCTACAGGAAGATAGACGTTCCAAAGGGAAACAAAAGATTAAAATCTAGGATAGGATGATCGTGAAGATGAAGGTGAAATTCATCCCAAGGGATTACCAGATCACACTGTTCAGGCGAATGCAGAACCTGAGGAAAAAGATGATGATGGTGAAAGAGTACACCGAGGAGTTTTACAAGCTCAATATCATAGCAGGTCATCGGGAGAGCGATGATGAAAAGGTGGTGAGATATCTGAATGGTCTGAGGTATGACATTCAGGATGAATTAAGTATGGAAACCATCTGACCAATTGAGGATTCTTATCAGATGGCTCTGAAAGCCAAGGAGAAGCTGAGCCGTAAGAAAGGTCAGCGAGGGCAAGGCAGAAGTTAGCCCAGAGGCAAGGAATTTGCCCAAGAAAGAACTCAGAAGCCCAAGGAGGAATGGAAGAAACCTCAGGGTAAGATTGAGAGAGGCGGAACCTCACAGCGAGGACAACAATACGCTGAGTCGAGGAGACAACATACAAAGCAGGGTGGTGGATATGCTGACGTGAACACTTTTCCTTGTACCAGAGGTAGGGGAAGAGATAGAGGAGGAATAATCACATGTTTCATGTGTGGAAAGGATGGACATAAAGCTGTTGATTGTCCAGATAGGAAAATGGACAGAGGAGAAGCTCACATCGTTGAGGTGTAGAGGCCTGATGTTGAGAATGAAGACACCGGAAGTGGAAAGTCACTGACGGTGCACAAAGTTCTTTTGACACCTGAGAAGGAGGTGGAGGACACAACTCAGAGAACCAGACTGTTCAGGACCACGTGCAAGACTAAGGGCTGGAAATGCAAGGTCATTGTGGACAGCGGAAGCACCGACAATCTCGTTTCAACCGAGATGGTGGAGAAGTTAGATCTGGAAACGACTAATCACCCGAGCCCATATAAAGTATCATGGCTATAGAAGGGACATCAGGTGAGTGTCACTAAACAATGTTTAGTTGATTTTAAGATGGGTGAATATAAGGATAAGGTCTTGTGTGATGTCATCCCCATGGATGTCTGTCATGTATTACTAGGGAGACCATGGCAATATGACAGAAATGTGGTTCATGATGGGAGAATGAACACATATACCCTGGAGAAAAATGGGAGAACCCATAGATTGCTTCCGATAAAGGATAAAGAAGTGAAGCCAGAAGTAAGCAACACGATACTTCTTATGAGTGGGAAGGAGCTGCTTACAGAGATGGAGAAGAAGGAAGATCCACAATTCTTTGTAGTCAGGAAACCGAGGATTGTCCTGACTAGCACAAGAGTGGATGATCTGCCAGATGAGATCCAGGAACTGCTGGAAGAGTTCGCTGACATCATCGTGGATGAATTACCTCGTTCGTTGCCACCGATGAGGAGTGTGAGTCATCACATCGATCTCATACCAGGAGCCAGTTTGCCGAATAAAACTGCATACAGACTGATGCCACAGGAGAATGAGGAGGTCAAGAAGAAGGTCCAGGATTTGTTGGACAAAGGACTGGTCAGGGAAAGTCTTAGTCCGTGTGTTGTTCCGACAATGCTTAGTCCGAAGAAGGATGGAGGCTAGAGAATGTGTACAGACTCCAGAGCGATAAAAAAAATTACCATCAGGTATAGATTTCAACTACCGAGAATGGATGATCTGATGGATTGCCTGAGTGGGGCAAATTATTTTTTCAAAAATTGATCTGAAAAGCGAATATCACCAGATTTGCATGAGAGAAGGTGATGAATGGAAAATAGTCTTTAAGTCAAATGAGGGTTTGTATGAATCGCTGGTCATGCCGTTTGGTTTGACAAACGCGCCGAGCACATTCATGAGACTGATGAATAAAGTCCTGAGGGAATTCATCGAAAAATTTGTCGTCATGTATCTGGATGATATACTGATTTTCAGCAAGATGAAGGCTGAACATTTGAAGCATTTGGCCATTGTGATGAGGAAGCTACAACAGGAGAAGTTGTTGGTCAACATGAAGAAGTGTTCCTTCATGAAGACATAGCTCATTTATTTGGGTTTTGTTATTTCGGTGAATGAATTAAAAATGGATCCAGAGAAGGTGGAAGTGATCAAGAAATGGCCATCACCGAGAAATATTTTTGAGGTGAGAATTTTCCATGAATTAGCTAGTTTCTACCGAAAATTCATTAGGAATTTTAGTGGAATTAGCGCAGCGATGATGGATACAGTGAAGAAGCGACATAAAAATTTTCATTGGATAGTAGAGGCTGAAAAGAGATTCAATCTGTTGAAGCGGAAGATAACAAAGCAACCGGTGTTGGTGTTGCCAGATTTTTGGAAGACATTTCAAGTGAAGTGTGATGCCAGTGGATATGCTATAGGAGCGGTCTTGAGTCAAGAGGACAGGCCAGTTGCATATTTCAACGAGAAGATGGATGAAGCAAAGCTGAAATACTCCACATATGATAAAGAATTTTATGCTATTATACAGGCATTGAATAAGTGGAGGCATTACTTGATACCCAAATAATTTGTTTTGTACAGTGATAATCATGCATTGCAGTTTGTGAGTCAACAGGAGAAGTTGAACCA